>SDVV010036733.1:0-10919 GCA_016164225.1 Gammarus roeselii
CTATAGCAGGCACCGAAATGCTGACCTTTCCACTTGTTGTACAGTCACAAATGGCCTACACTTACAACGGCTCTCGTCTATGCAACCTAACCCGGGACAGACGTTATCCTAACTGACACAAGAAATGCTGACGTCTCCACTTGATTGACAAGCACAAATGGCCAACACTTACAACGGTTCTCGTGCGAGTAGAAGAAATACACAAAACGTACAGACTTAAAACTAGGCATCAATGTAGATATCAACACGACGGAGTTATTTAGTACAACAAAACTATCCTACGCTTACAGAAGTACAGTTTGGAATCCTACCCAGGGCCCGTAGTCGCTGACAGCAGCGACTATACATGAATATAAATAAAGCGATATGCAAAGTGTATAACATATACACAGGGTCGTTAACCTCACTGTGTCGGCATATGTGTCGAAACAATGTTTATATACAGTGTCGTTAGCCTCACCGTGTCGGCACATGTGTCGACACAATGCATATATACAGGGTCGTTAGCGTCACAGTGTCGGCACAATGCATATATGCAGGGTCGTTAGTCTCACTGTGTCGGCACATATGTCGACCCAATGCATATATATACATGGTCGTTAGCCTCACTGAGTTGACACCATGCAGACATTTACACACATTTTATGCAAAATGGTTACCATACACCGCCAGATGCATTAATACCTAAGCAGCCTAACCTAACCCAACCAGCTCAAACAAGAATTATGTGTAATCTTTCGAGATATCCTGCTTACGTATGATACTTATTCATCGAGTGGATCAGCGTCACGGTAGGATATGTTAAAAGAACTTATCATCTTAACCTAACCTAACCCATTGTATTCAAGAAATTACGTATTTTCGATCGACTTTTTCATGTTTGCATATAATTTTCAGTGGTATAGGATTAATGCATAACAAATATCTCCACTTGACTCTGCAATTTGATCATTCTTTTGCAGCTTTGATACACACTTCCAATTTGGATCTAGCAAATTTCATCGTTGTTTGAATGTTTTAGCTATTTACATTTGATTCTTTATTTGTAATCTGACACACTTCTACATCACTTGTAAATATTATTCACACCAACCAAAAAAATATGACCTAACGTAAACTTATGAACAGTTTTCAGTCATTGATATATACATATGAACCCCTCCAAGTGGTTCTTTATAAAACTTTCACCTTATTCTTTCTGCTTCGTGGTCACTCTCGACTCATAAGTTAGCAGAGAGAACAGATTTCCAATATTAGATGGATTGAATGTTACAAGTAATTCATATTTGTTTCCATCATCATACAAATGGACACATGGTCTCACACTATGTTTTCTTATTTTCATTTCATAGCTCCTGGCACTACATCCTTTGACGACTTGCAGAGTTGATTTGCCTTTTCTTTCCTATAGTTTTCATATTCTTCTCGATGAGTCTCCATACATTACTAGTGGATATATGTTGATTCAATTTTATTTCGTTCTGGCAAAATTTACAGACCCATATCACCCCATTCCTTTCGAACAAACGAGCTCTCAAGCCATACCCACCCCATTCTTTCACAACAGAATCACAATCTTGACTGAGCAAGATCTGATCGGACTCTGATTTATATCCTACCATTTTGTCACACAGATATAGCATTTACCCCGGGGGTTTATGGGGATCGTTGCAGCCCTTGAAACATATTCTTTTACCGAGTTCGACAATTCGATGTTACCTACGACTGACATCGCCTAACCTTTGAGTTTTATGATATTATAAACAATTAATCAAAGACATAGATAGTTTTATAAGTATTTATTAGTATTAATTACAGATCTTGCTGGATGCATCAAGTTTTTTTTTGTAGTAGCATGGTGCGTACATACAACCATCATCACTGCGTAACAGTCTCTTCTCAAAATCCATTAAATACTCCACCATATCTTTGATACGAATACCGAAGCCTGTTCCATCCCCGTGAGTCCATAAATGTAGATTTCCGCGATTTCATAAATACTCTTCTTCTTCTTTGCGAACTTTATTTATTCGAATATTCTCCAATTCAATGTACGTCTAATCTTTATCCGGAAAAAAAAATCCATCATACGCTTCAGATTTTCTTTTTTTCTTAGGTAAAATGTATTTTCCACTAACCTAACTTTCAAACACTTGTGAAAATTTTTTGCTTGGATCATATCAATTTCAAGATTTACCTTCTTATTTTCTTTGAACTCTGTTAAATACGACTAAAATGTTTCAAAATCAGTTACACAAATCCTGTTTTCTTTATTCTTCTTCCATATATGGATAATAGTTCCCACTCTTACGATTCTTGTTCTCCGCATTTGTAGATAATTGATGTCTCGATCAGTAGTCAATATATTCTCGATCCAAGCCAAATCAACCTCTGAGATTGTTTCATCCAACACTCGTAAAAAAAATTCTGAGACGTGAACATCCCTTTTTATTTATTCTAAGACGATACGTCCGTCTCCGCTTATTCTCCACGTAACACTGACTCCATTCTCGGCATGCAGCTTGCTTTTATTTGTTGATTACATGTTGTATTTCGCAAAACAATAGGCCTAGCATTGCTCGCCTTGGTCATCATGTATGTATGTATGTATGTATGTACGTCTCTAGGGCAGTGCACGTAATATTGTAACAGAAAGGAAAACACGGGGGTATGTGTTATTTGCAGTGCGGAGATAAAACTATGCAAATCAAGATAGACATTCGGATTTTGGCGTCATCTCAAGGGAAACCATTATATTGAATATGGTAATCTTAAAAATGAACGAGGAAATACAAGATCTGAGAATACAACGGGTGTTTTGCTAGACAGCGCTCAACAGGGTGCGAGCAGAAAAGAAAGAGCAATGCCGGTAACAACCAAACGTAGAACTTATAAAGATCGGGTGAAATGGAGGGAGTACACCCAAACCTTAGACGAAATGAAATATAATGAAACATGGGGAAAACGTGGAATACTTTGAGTGGAATGGATAGCAGTACCAGTGATATTGAAACGTGTGATAGTGATACCGTGGAGATGTCATGTGAAGAAAAACCTGCTAAAGTTGAGGGAAACCGAATAATCAAATGGGGTAATGAAAGGGTATCTTGTATAATAAGTGAAAAATTGCCCAATAAAACAAAATGAATAACTGACTTTGTTTCAAAATTGTTGGTTATGAAACATGGATAATCATGTCTCAAACGCTTGAGTGCTAGGAGAATTATGTATATTTGCTGGGAGAATATAGTGAATGGTAATGTTGGCAACAGTGAGAAAACTACTGAAAATATTCGATGTCATAAACATGCAACTATAATTAAAACTAGCGTCGAGAAAAAGCTCGCTGATGACTAGAAACAAAGTTTTGGTTACAAGGTTAGGATTGAAAGTGTTGCATACACTTCTGAAAACCTATCCGATTATCTAAAATGTGTACTAAGGGCATTAGTCTAGAACCCAATAGATCAGAGAGAAAAAAAGATGATAAATCCTACACCGATATGACGAGCCGACAGCTTCAGGTGAGAAATAATGCATATCATAGATAAAGAACGATTCGAGTAGGTCTGATATCGCCGGTCAAGATAAGACCAGAGAGGGAAGTCGAAAATCAGTACTTATGTTTCGTATAGTTAATTCCCTAATAAATATAAATGTGTCAAAATCTGATATCAATAAAAAATATATATCGTATAAATCTTTGTTTTCATTATCCTAAATTTAACTCGAATGACTAGCGTTGAAATGCATATATGCAGCATGACTTGCAATGAATTGCAATACAGAATTGGTAGCATTGAAATGCGGTAGATAATATTCCAGTTTACAGGTATGGCCGATATTGAGGCGGAAGAATTCGGCAAGCTCTTCTGGCTGAATACATGGTCTTCTCCAACTACCCCAAAAATCATCCCTTGTACGATGAAGAAATTGCAGATGTGCAACATGACGTGCATTGAAATGCAATACAACGCCTCCTGCTTTGTAATAAAAATGCAAAAGATATTAAGCAAATTGAAATTGCACTCTGCTACTTAAGGTATCATAGATATATATTTCATCCGCTCCAAACAGAAGCTAAAGCAAAAGTCTACAGCTTCTTTTATGACACACTCTGAAACCGCGCTACGGCTGCAACGTTTCTTTGATCTACTCGGACACAGACTCGTTGCTGATCTTGTTCAAAGGTGTGACCTACATTGAGGCGGAAAATGCGGCAATCTCCTCTGGCTAAATACATGGACTTCCTACACATACCCCGGAAAAAAAAACATATATTTTTACGATGCATCAAATAAATGACAGCTGTGACTACTGAGAAGCGGAACAGCCGACGATTACCCGAGTGAGATCATTTGCTTGCAATCAACGTGTTACAGTATGTTGCTCGAGTCCGATGGCACAAACTAGCTGCTAAGGGTATCAATTACCAGACACAAGCCAAAATCAAACATGAACAATACAGAGACATCCATAACCAAAAAACATACACTCTTTGAGACCGTACACAACATTCAAACGCGAGCATGCCACCTTCAAACAGTACGCACTATTTAAAAATTGCCTCGGTAAAATTTGAAAACAAACGTTACTATCTCGACTCCTGCAACACTCATGCCTATGGCCATCCAGACATTCCCAAAAAATCCATTGCAGTTGAACTTACCGTCATTAAAAAGAGGAAACGATGTGTCTTGGCTGATAAAACTAATGAAAACATGGATTTAACATGGAAGAGACGTAAGCCGGGTGAGACCGTCTGTGGCATATGTACTCGGGTGAATGATGAAATTGCGTCCACATCAACCTGTAAATATTCATAATATGTATGTATTCATATGTTACCAAATGATAAATATATAAATATAAGCTTAAACTTGTCATTGTCCACAGAAATACGGATTGAAAGACGCTTAATCCGCTCATCTCCAAGGCCTGAGGTGCAAAGGTTGGCATTGTCATTTGACTGTTACGGTGCAGAGTGAACTAAAGGTATTGTTGATATCTATTAAAATATAAATAATTAACCGTATACTGTACTTTTATACCGCAAGTTTGCTTGCTCTGAGACAAACGAGTTTAACCATCCCGTAAAAGAATTGTGTAACACTTGGAGACCGCAAATCTAAATTTTGGATATTGTAGATATGAATTAAAAATTGTAATAATTCCATTGGTAAAGATAATCTTGTTCACCATGACCAGCTAATGGAATGATTCAGTCATCTAATTTATTTGAATCATTTTCTACGTTCGATATCTCAACGACAGAGAAAACGATGGAAGGAGTCCAGACTAAACAAAAATACATACAACGGGGAAAAAGCGAATGTATTTAATCAAATAATATCGGTGTTTTGCTATAAAATACCCCTTACAAGCTATGGTCATCTGTTATAAAGACAAAGATGTCAAAATCTACGAATTATAATGATCGAACAACGATAGTTTATGACTACGGTAACTACATCGAATACGAATACCATATATAACATATGGTTTGAGTAATAGATACCATTGAAAAAACAACCGGCCTCCGAAACCTAATAGAACGATATAATACTATCCTATTCAAAATGAGTCCTAGACCGCCAACCCTGCTAATATGAACCATACCATCATTTCTTGCATAACTGCATCGATTACGAATACCCAAAATAAATCAGGTTTAAGCAACAACAATCATTGAAACTAAATAAAGTAATATAAAAGTGTCCTATTCAAAATGAGTCCTACACTAACAAACATGCTAATATGTACCATACCACTATTACTTGCAAATAAACAAATCAAAATAACATGATACAATTATACTTACCGTTTACAAAACGTAGTAACAAACAGTCACAACTCGTAACGAGAGGAGCACATCTCGAGATAAGATCTCTGTATGTCATTGACAGATTGAGGTCTGTCTTAGCCACCCCCTCCTCTATCTTCCTCCCCTATCCTCCTCCCCTATCCTCCTCCCCTATCCTCCTCCCCTATCCCCCTTGGCGTTCCCGCAGAACCTCAAGTAATTAAACTGACTACATGAGTAATTGCCTTGACCTATAAAGACGTAATAATTTTAATGTCCGTGTTACAGGGGGCTAAGTCAGAGACACAATGTAATTAGATACACCCTAACCATTACATTGTTTCCGGACATATTCCGTGAGCCCCAAAGTAACCAACAGAGCCACAAATGTAATTAAATGGACCTAAATTACAATGTTAGAGTTATATAGGGACTAAGTCGGACACACAATGTAATTACACGTCCCAGGGCATATGCCGTGAGATACTAACTACTTTTTTGCCGTGAAATTCAGGCAGCGTTGGATATCGTAGAGCAACGTCTTTTTCATTTTTTTTTCAAATAGTCGGGTAGTAGTTCAAATGGGAAAAGATCAATGCATTGATTACAAAAAGCCTCGATTAAAAATCGAGTTGCTTATTAGTTCGATTGAGGAACATAAGAGTCCCATTCAGTCTGAAGCAAAGTTTTTCAACATGATGTTTGACGGTCATATTGTGATGAAACAATTCCCAGACTTTGGACAACGTTACTATGGGGGATTTGTTAGCCAAATCAGTCAACAACAAAATTGTCGGTAACTCTAGATGTATTTGTTTTTGATCCTAGGACTTGCGCGGTATGCCTCAGGGATCCGTTTTATGCCCAGTTCTCGTCCTAATATTCTAAAACGTTTGCGATAGTACGTTCTCTAAGACAGTTTGAAGACGATTCTAAGCCAGGAGGACATTTGCAAGCTGAATTTGATTTTTAGCGGAAGCGATAAGACTAGGGAAAATTTTTGATTGGTCTGACAAGTGGCAAATAACATTCAATGTCGATAAGCATAAAGTCATGGATATTGGCCGTCACTACTCCACGCACGAATATTCAACGACTAGGCTGAAACAAATTTCCGTCACCAAAGAGAGAAATCTAGGTGTCATTAGAAATTCAAAAACTAGCAAGCAATATGGGGATGCTGTCATAATAATTAATAAGATAAGTATGATTTTCCGTACCTTCTCGTTCAAGAGCAGATAGAGTATTCGAAAGTTGTGCACTCGATGTGTTAGACCACATCTCGTGTAATCTGTCTACTTTTGGTCTCGATATCTAGAAAATACTTTTGAAATTAGAGGTTGCCAATGTAGAATTACCAAACTTATCCAATCAATGCGCAGTGAATCGTACGAAGCTAAACTTTGTGAGCTCAACCTATACTCGCTGGAGAAGCGTCGAATCAGAAGGAACATGATCGATGTGCGGAAGATTATAAAGGGCAAGGGAAGCGTCGACCGAAGGAGCCTTTTCACTGTAGATGCAAGCGGAGCAACGAGGATAAAGGGTTAAAAATCGTAGGTAAGCGTATCACACTCGACATAATGCGTAACTTCTTTACGTATACAGTTGTAGAAAAATTGGAAAAAATTTGCGGAAATTTGTGAACAGCGAAACAATCAAAACATTCACGTCACGGCTCAACCAATTCTACCAGAATCGTCGCTAATTAGACTCTGGGAGTAGCTTTAGGTATCCAGAAACGCAAGTGAAGGAATAAGATGGGGGGTTTACCTATCGGTGGGGCGGGGGCTGGCCGGAGTCAGACGGCAGGACCGGAACTGGTTTGGCGCGTGAGTCAGCTAACGGGCGGGAGGGCGGGAGGGCGGAAGGGGGGAGGGTCGGAAGGGGGAGGGTCGGAAGAGGAGCGGCGGGCTGGATGCCAGGCTTGCGGCCTAGATTGGCAAGGTGTTATGTTATGAACATTTTTCCGTTGTATTATATTTTTATATTTATTGTATTTATATGTGTTTTTTCTTCTTCAGATGTTTGTATTGGGGTATAATTGGTCACTAACTGTTGCTCGTTATATATATTTATTCGGTTCTGGTAGGGATAGTGTTATAACAAGTTTATGGAGGGGTTGGGTGTAGGGATCCCCTTGGCAAAAAGTTGGATGCGCTTTGGCAAATTAGGTAAGTTTGCTCTTATCAGTTTTTTATCTTATCAGTTATTTCTGTGGCATGTTTGCTATGTTTGAGTGAATGTATCGTTATATATTTTAGGTCTGAATTTTAATTCTATATATGTTTATGTACATATATGTTTGTTTTCTTATCTAGTTGGAGTATAAATGACACATTCGGAGGTTGTTTGGTGCGGTTCTTAGCGGTTGGACGCTTAGTACCAGCCTGATATTGAACTTAGGCAACGTTTTGTGTGTTTTCCATCTATTTATTTTCATATGTATATAATATCTATAGATAGTTGGCGAGTTGATGTTCGTTTTTGGGTTGATGCATCATCTTCGTTACGAGAATCAATCTACCCCATAACGCATTTTCCAGGTTTGAACCAAATATATCGGTGTTCCATTGACGCGGTATTCCAATAGCGAGGGTACCTGAACGATATGGATTTATTGAAAGTTACTATGTTGTGTTATGTATACTTAGCAATGATCGGTTGATTTATGTTGAATTTGTAGTGTTTTTTTGGAATTTTTAATAGTTATCTCATTCAGGTATATTAATTTTAGGATATTTTAGGTTTGCATCTTCCATGTAGCACACTATTTCGGTCATAATTGGTCGGCTATTGCATCATTTTGGTATATTATATGTATATATGAAAGTCTGTTACGATTAAGCCATGGTTATTTTAGTTAAATAAATGTTAATTTAAGCCTGTTTTGGACCGAGTTGAGAGTAATTTCATCAGATTTTGTATGTACTATAGCGTGTTAGGGTTGAAGTATTTCACACCATTTACTATAGGTTTCAGCGTATGTTGCTCGCATGTAATGTATGATTTGGGTATGATAGAGAATTAATTTTCTTATTTTATTATATATTGTCCGTTCAAGTATGTGTCTTTCAGTTTTGTATGTTCTTTGTACTGTTTGCATATTCGATATTCGATACAAGGTATTGGGTATTTTTATACACTATCGGATTATTAGGATATATTACGTTTGTATCTGCAATGTAGAACATTATTTCATGTATAATTTAGTTTCATGTTGTTTATTTTTGGTATTTTATATATCTTCTTACATCCTGGTACAATGTATGACGTGGTTGTTATAGATATAGAAGATCCCATTTGTTAAAAATTCGGTCTTGCTGTTCGGTTATTGTATGTTTATTGTAGAACCATTCTTCAATATTTAGGAGGAGTTAGAGGCGTCCAATAGGCATAAGCCCGTTGTGTTTATGCCTTTTTGTGTAAGTAGACCGATTTACTTTGATGGATACCCTAGTGTATTGCATTTTAATGTGAATTAGAGCAGAGTAGAGCATCTTATTTGGCTGTTTTTATAGTTGTTGGTATTGTTGTTGTTGTTGTATGATTTTTCCACAATAATCATAATAATGCATGTTTAAGTGGTGTAAATCCGTACTGCATCTTTGTGGAATTTTGTCATTGAACCCCAGCAAGTGTATAGTGTAACGAATTAGAAGACGATTAACTGGATGGAGGGGTCCTGGTGTAGAGGTGGTTTACCCTCTTTGGTTGTCATTTGGAGTTCATCCATGTTCAACGTGAATTTTGAAAGTTCTTGTGGGCGTCGATCTTAACTTCCGTGAGTTCGTTAGAGAGGTTATCCGACAAGCTGCTATTCGTTGTAGTGGTTTACTTAGGTCATCAGTGAACAGTAGCTCAGCTTTTTTATGACCAAACTCTTTGAGACTCATGTCAGGCCCATTCTCAACCACTGTACCTGTGTATAGATTCTTGGTTATGTCCAGGATGTGACTTCGCTCGGCGCTGTCCAGAGATGATGGACTAAACAGATGCATGACACGTCTGATGTATTGTATCATGACCGGGTGTGGCCTCTAAATTTGTTATATATCAGTGGTAGATTGATGAGAGTGACCTAGTAAAGCATTGTTGAGTTCGTTGTTATGACACAGTGGGATTTGATTTTCTCCTACCTGAGGCATAGCATCAGTTATGTCTAAGAATTTGCTATAGATTTGAACAGGTATCGTAGTTAAAATAACATTATTTGCATCAACTCAGTGTTAAATGTCAGATATTTTCGGTATGACTTATGTTATTATATGATTTTTTTCATGAACCAGATCACCTTAGGAGTTAAAGTGCAGGATTGTTTCTATTTATTACAAGATATGTAGTGTACATAGGCATCAGGTATTGATTAATCATACACCTTCCAGATTGGTATAGGATTTATCTTTTGGGGCACGGCAGGATACGCCGTATATCATAGTTAATCAATGTCGGTTAGGGTAGAGTAGAGAATCTTATTTAGATAATTTTTTATAGTTGTTGTTGTTGTTGTTGTATGTTTCGATTGGTTATCATAGGAACATATATGTATTAGGTATAAATTCGCCTAATTTCATAGAATATTAGGTATAAAATACACTTAATTGGATGTAACGATCTAAAATATTAGTATGATTCACCTCTCGACATTGGATTTGGGTCCGGTTCCATGTCGTCTTGGAGAATCAGTACCGGATTTGTGTTGAGTTAGTGGTGAAATTCTTCAATAATTTGATGTACATCTCAATTATGCTACCCGCTCGTATGTCTTTACTAGATGCTTATTCCCACAAGTCTTACTTATATAAATGTTTGTGATTCGTTTGCAGTTGCACACTTAAAAGTGATTGATTAACTCAGGCTTTGTAATGAGGTAGCGTTCCAATTCAGAATATCTATCTTATTTGAGCGTTCGCAATATCCATTATAACGTTTTTCACTGAAGGTTGTGATGATGGCCGTAAACCTAACCCATCCTAACCTAATCTAACCAAGGATTATTTTATCCCCCGTTTTCTCAAGTATGTCATGCATTTTTACATTGATTTGAGCTTTATTCTTATCAAATCTATCCACTTGACACTCTAGCTTAACTAATCTTTAGCATATTGTGTGCCTA
>SDVV010036734.1:0-10919 GCA_016164225.1 Gammarus roeselii
CGCAGGCTCTGTTCAAACCCTCACCATGCACAGTGTAGGTAGTCGTCGCAGGCTCTGTTCAAATCCGCACCATGCACAGTGTAAAAAGTCGTCGCAGGCTCTATTCAAACCCTAACCATGCACAGTGTAGGTAGTCGTCGCACGCTCTGTTCAAACCCTCACCATGCACAGTGTAGGTAGTCGTCGCAGGCTCTGTTCACACCCTCACCATGCACAGTGTAGGTAGTCGTCGCAGGCTCTGTTCAAACCCTCACCATGCACAGTGTAGGTAGTCGTCGCTGGCTCTGTTCAAACCCTCACCATGCACAGTGTGGGTTGTCGTCGCAGGCTCTGTTCAAATCCGCACCATGCACAGTGTAGGGAGTCGTCGCAGGCTCTGTTCAAATCCGCACCATGCACAGTGTAACTCCCTTCAAGCCCTCACCATTCCGTGAAATCCCCCGCCATTGTCGGGTAGTTCTGGTTCTTTCTAGGCACAACTGCTACCATCTCATGTCTGCATTACGTATTGCGATATCAACCCTTTCATCGGCATCATATTGTCCGTGTAATCTGGAACGTATTTATAATAAGTGCACGTGCACAACGCGCGTCTAGATCGAGCCACGGTTGGTTGTAGGGGTCATCATCCATTTCATTTCCTGTTTTGCGTTATATTTTGGGAGTTATTCTGTCACGTGTCAACGTCGACTAGCATATCGACCCTTCATTCCTTGTCTTGTTATAGCCAACCTATCATTATTCAATCTTCCGTAAGGCCCAAGTCAAATCAATCTTACGTGTGACCATATGACAATCATTTCTACCATGTGTATACATCTAGACAATCGTTTTTCCATTCAGTAATTGTTTATCTTGCCTTTATGCCGTTAAATAATTAATAGATATAGCTACCATGTCATTTCAATTGTTTCCTCCTCGCATGCATGCTCTCACGCACTCACGATATCAACCGATAGTGTAAGACATGTTCGCTAAAACCCTTCTATCAAATTACCGTAATGGAGTCAGAACAAAACTCGAATCATCTTATTTTCAATTGTGCGTAATCGCGCGCCCCTGCGCGATGTCCCAATTTTTCACTTAGAAATATAAAAACCGAACCATTTAATCTGCCTTCTCTTGTCCTTAAAAGCTTAGCGAACACTTAACGCACTGAACCGCGACTAGAGGTTGACAGAGTAGCAGGAGATCAATTAAGCCGTTCGACAATTTATTTCAATAATTATATCTCATTCAATTTATCATCAACGCACGTCTTTCATAATCGAACTCATTCGTTACCAAGGTATTTTCAAGGCTCTCATATTTTCCATCCGTGCAAGCATTAATTAGCCCTTACTACAAAGATTCGTTCAATCGTCAATCATCTTTACGCTCATTTTTCACAAACAATAATCATTACTAGCAAACAACTCGATCCCCACAGATCTATACCAGTATGGTTTAAGAGTTGTCAGTATGGCATTTGAGGCTTGACTAGTGAGTTTAGCCACGCGTCAGGAATTTTGACTGTTAGACTCTTAACCACAAGACCGACCTGATTAGTTTATGAAGTTCATTAAGAGTTCGCATCAGGGGTGCATGTGACAGCCACAAATCAGTGATAACTAACTGATCGTTAAATTTTGTTGCAATTAATACCTAACATAAGGAATGCGCTGCTGATGTGGTCAACCAGGCATGTTCCCAAGTTGATTTCATTTGATGTAAGCCTCATTTTCACCGAAGCCCCAACGCGAGTCCTCCGTTGAAAGTGTTGTAGACGGGTGTGGAGACGAAGATGATGCCGCGTTACCCCAGTTAGGCCTAATTTTCACCAGCGCCCCAACGCGAGTCCTCCGTTGAAAGTGTTGTAGACGGGTGTGGAGACGAAGATGATGCCGCGTTAGCCCCAGTTAGGCCTCATTTTCACCAGCGCCCCAAACGCGAGTCCTACGTTGAAAGTGTTGTAGACGGGTGTGGAGACGAAGATGTCCATGACCTTGTCTGCCTTCACCCACCCATTCGATGATCCCGCGCTGCATATATTGTGGATCTACTTTCGACCGGCTTGAAGAACCCTCGCTGCAACCAATTATTGTTCAGCTGCTTCGACCTGCTTCAGGATCCTACACGCCAAACAGTGGGACCCACGTTCATTCCATCTGCTGTTTTGGACAGTTTGATGGTCAACACATTTCAATTCTACCGGTGCTGATATTCTATTTGCTCTCTTGCTGTTCAAAAAGATACACTTCACTTAGTTAGTTGCACTTCTTGGTGGTTTAATGCCCTGTGCCAAGTATATTTCCGCCACAAGATATATATTTAATCGTTCAATTATTCACTGTGTTTGTTGATCACTTCTTTGAGTTCATAAACCTCTTTGAGTCCATGAGCTCATTGCTCTCAAGACCATTTCAAAGTGTAATTTTCTATTGCAATGTTCTAGAAGATTTTTTTTCTTAGTTCGCAGTTATTTTCCAACTATCTCGTATTTGTGTACATCAGATTACTTCTATTCGCTCATTATCTTCTATCCTGTGCTCAGGCATCAAAATTTTGATGACGCCACAGGTAGGAAAATCAATCTTCCTTTACAGCGCGCAAGATAATGATCATATGATGTCCGCGTGTGCAGATGCTCACCTAAATGCAACCATAAGGCCAATAACTTCACGTTTTTGTGTTCCGCTGCGCCACATGTATTAATTTCCATGTCTCTCAACATCTCATGTTTGAATAATCTCGTAACATTTTCAAGCCCGCGTTAAATTTCCAGATGAAATATCTCGCTGATAATAAAGAATCCAGCCCTGTCAATGTTTGTCAGCTGATAATCATCTTTAAGAAAATCTCGTTGTCTGACCTTGCTCAGTGTAGTTTTTTTTCCGTAAATGCTTCAACCAGCAGCAGCACAATTAAATTATTCGAGGTACTTCTGATTGCTATAGTTTTTTTCATCTAAAATATGTCAATGTAATTTTACAGTTAGCTTCATTTTTCCTATTAGCTTTAATTCATGTCTCTGTAGGTTACCTTTCCTGTTACTTGATATCCCATTGTAGTGAGTAATCAACTTTTTTATGACGTCACAGGTTGGAAAAACAATTTTCATTTAAAGCGCGCGAGATAATGATCATAAGATGTCCGCGTGTGCAAGATGCTCACCTAAATGTAACCATTAGGCCAATAACTTCACGTTTTTTGCAATTTTTCACAGTTCCTTCTTTTCTCTCATAAACTAGGAATACACGAAACCTACGCCAAACCGAACACTATAATTTGCACAGCTCCAGTCAACATTTCATTATTATTCTAACTAGCCATTGCTAGCCATTCTTATCTGAAATATTTCGCCTTTTTTACAAACAGTTTGTATAACTTATTCAATTATAACTTCAAACTCATTTTCTTCGTGCGATTCCTTTCTAACAATAGAAGAATCTCTTTTACACACATCGTTCTGAGCTAATTTAAATTCTTCAAGTCCAGCTCATTTTTGTGAATAGGTTCTTTTAATTTTGCTAATCGCATTTTTTAGCTAATTATGTGTCCCTCTTTCTTTCTAAATTTGCTGCTCATATTTCAAAGAATTCGTTAAAATTGTCTCTTCGAATACGTTCACAGAATTTTGTTTATATCAAATGCTAGCTAATTATATGTCCCTCTTTCTTTCGGAATTTGTTGATTGCTCCCGAAATTGTACTTGGGAGTTCGCTCCCTCAATCGTAGGTAACCATTAAGGAACTAGTGATACAGCAACACTAGGAGAACCGACCACTCGCAAGAGATCATTCCTTTACACCAAGTAAGTCGGCCACCGGAAAGGAGATTCATAGAGACGCATTTCACTTAACTGACGATCTTGTTTATGTTTTCTGTACAACTTATCATAACTAATTCTTTGTAACATTTCTTACGTGTTCGTTCTATAAGAAACATTTGGTCAACTGTGCTCATTCTATTATACTTCATTTGTGTCAGTGCTCAATTAAAAAAAAAATTCTGAGTAAAACAAGGTGACAGCGCATAGAATTTATTAGTGCTTGCGGGATGTTCAAATGATCGATAATCATTCCTTCAACATTCTTACGTTTTCTCGTTTACAGCTATGTAGCTTATTTTGCATCAGTATCATAAGTAATAACTTTTTAGGTTAGTTAAGCCTATCGATTAAATGGATTGCATGGCACTTATCAGGCACTTGCACAGTAAGAAAATTTGCCGCTGTCAAAAGATACGCGAGGACATATTCGTATTTTAATTGAAATTGTTGATTACCGATTATTGCACACAGTTAAATAATTTTTCATATGCCTGTCAATGGTATAAATCCCATTTTTTCTCTCTAGTGCTTGCAGCTACCTAGCTTAAAATTTATTTGGTGTTGTTACTGAATAACTATGTATAAGCCTTTTCATCTAAATGAATGATAAATCAAATGTTTACCTTTCATTTAACTATGGCATTTGTTCTCAGCCAAAAATTTTGTCATACGTACGATTCTGTACAATGTAGGTCACTCACAAGAGATCCCTATAGGCATATTCGAATATCATTGAAATTTTTGTTTCTGTCTCTTCGCAGCTCTTCATAACCAATTCGCTTTCATAAACTTGTCACCAATAGAAGTCACTGTTTGTTTGCTCTAATATAGCAGGTACTCAGTTCTAAGAATTACTGGTGTTTTCTCCCAGAATAACGGTGTAAGTCTTTTTGTTGATCATCTTTTCACTCTCTAACCATCGTTAGCCCTCTACGTTGGCAATATCCACACACGATTCTGCGCAATATAAGGTCACGGGTCTTCCTTTCAACGCGGAGCCCTAAAATGAGAAGCTAGTGCGACGCTCTAAATAGTCTAAGTAGCTCACTACACTGATATTTTAACCTTGAATTAAAGATATGACGCACCTTAGCCACACCGTCAACAGAAGCAAATCGTGCTGCATCTGTTACAGTGGAATTTGCGGATGCGCATGTGCCAAGAATAACATGGACTGCATATCATGCGAAAGTCAAAAATGTACCAGAACCAGCAAGCCTATTATCATAGAACTGCCGCATTGCCCAATCACTCCGGTAGCTAGTGAATATACCTCAAAACGTGATGAGGATAACACCTATCCTTTCCCAAAGCGCAGTTAATTTGGTGGTAGATACTCACCAAACGCTGCCGAACTCTACGTCTTCCACCCATAGGACCTCTAAAACTTGGTCCATAACCCCCTCTTCTTCCTCCCATACGAAGCTTTTAATCATCGCCTCAATAGAAGAATCCGCAACAACAAAGCCGGCTCACTGTGAATCTTCATGCACCAGCACTTGGTCAACACAAGACACCAAGACCCCAAAGACAATACTCATTGGTGACTTCCTCATAACAGATAAGTGCGCTTTATAAAAGAGAAGTATTAACAATTATGGAGCTCTGTCTAAAATCATTGGAAGCGCAAATCCATTCAAAAATTACTTTTTTGTGCTCACGAACCACGTCGAAAATAAAGTAGTAGTAAAAAAAATCCACCGCAATTTTAGTTGAAAAAAAAACAAAAGGCTAAGATGTACATGGCAGAAACCCTCAATCTGAAAACTAAGGAACGAAGGAACAGTTTCATCAGTCTATGCCACTCCTTGAAGATCAGAGTTATCCCTACAGGCAAACTAAGAGAAAACTTTAATGGCAACCCCGACGAGCGATTGTTTCATCCGGAGAAAGCTAGTTGAAACAAAAGTGGAGTTATTAAATTCTTATTCACGGTAGCACGTTACGTTCCTCAGTGGGTTGAGGTATTGCCATCATAATACTATAACACTGTCAGAAACAAGCAATCGGTAATTAGGCCTCTTCCCTTTCCGTAATTTCCTCCATCATACGGCCAACGACACGTATCATTACCCCATCGCACGTCAGTAAAGGACATCTACTCGCAGACAACTCACACCGTAGCGCCCTCTCGACAGACCCAAACTAAAATTCATCAATCAGTGACTCCTTATCATCCGTAAACAATCAGCGCCCACGCAGCGCCTTTTTACCACACTCACACCAATAGCATCCCATCAGTGCCTCCTCATCGTCCCCCCAAAAATTACGTGGAGATAACACCGCCCAATCATCCCCATAATAACAGCTAACAACTGGACCCGCTTACCATCCACCAGGTACCTCCCGTGTTAGTACTACGCCCTCCTGCTCACCACCTATATCTTTCGTGCTACTCAACCACACCAACAGCTATCCTCTTTTCTCCTACTCTCCTCCTCCACTCTTCTCCTACCCTTCTCCTCCACTCCTATTCTCCTACCTTCCTCCTCCACTCAACACCACTCATGGAAATTAGTCTAACGATGCTGGCAGTAAAACCCCAACTTTTGCTACCTATCCCCAACATTTTGGTCTCAAACTTCAGCTTTACCTATACCCGCTCACATCGCCCATATATTACCCCCTTCACCCATCCCTCCTCATTGCTCAGTTCAGCCATCCCCACCCACGCCTCCCAGCACAGCAGACCATGCATGGGGAGAGCGCATCAACAGTCACTACCATGACATCAGCCGGACGTATACTCAAAAGGCAAAGTTACTAAACATCGTACAAGTCAAGTCAACAGAAACACACCTGAACACAGACAACAAACATCCCCTAAAAATGACCATGAGAATATCACGACGGTAAGCAATTTAAAACTACAGTTGAAAGAAACCCTTATAGATGGTAATTTTCTTCTGCATGCTGTTGCAAAATCCTGGAAGGTTCAAATCAGTAGCAAGCCAAATCTTCCCATTCGCGGGCTGCTAACCAGAGCTGAAAAAGAGCTACATGAGTAGTATATATGTAGTCCAAAACGGCCCTGTGAAGGAATTAGATAGGGATAAAAGAGCCGGTCGGGGTAGGACGCGGTGCATGCAACCTTGACTCACCGAGCGTATGGGGGTTCGCGCAGATATGGGGGAGGGCGGGGGGTGGAATGTATCGGAACTGGTTGGTGCCCGAGTCAGCTAACGGACGGGAGGGAGGGGGGGGAGACCGGAAGCGGGGGGACGCAAGGGGAACGGCGGGATGGAAGCAGGCTTGCGGCCTTGATTGGCAAGGTTAATGTCATGAACATTTTAATTTTTAGTGTATTTATGATCTTCATTGCTTTATGTATACGTTTTTTCTTCTTTAGATGGTTGTAGTGGAGTATAATTGGGCACTAACTGTTGCTCGTTATATATATTTATTCGGTTCTGGTAGGATTAGTGTTATTCCAAATTTCTGGTGGGCAAAAAGTTGAATGTGCTCCTGGAAGATTATGTGAGTTTGCTCTTACCTGTTCCTTGTCTTATAAATTTGTTTCCGTGTCACGTTTGCTACGTTGTGAGTGTATAACTCGTTATATGTTTATGGTTGGTTTATTGTTTCTATATGTTTTTTTTTCTGTGAACATATATGTTGGTATTCTTATCTAGTTGTGGTATATATGACTCATTCAATGCTTGATTGGTGGGTTCGTAGCGGTGGGAACTTGGGATATTTCTATATGTTTTGTTCATTTATCACTATATATTCTTCTATAGGATTAGTATGGTAGGTATGTCTTATAACTCAATTTGCAGCCTTAGTGTGCGAATGCCCTATTTGTACCAGCCTGAAGATAGGATTGCAGGCAAGATTCTGTGTTTCCTATCTATTTATTTCATATGTATGTACTATCTATAGGATTAGTATGGATTATTAGTATGATTATTGGCGAGTTTAGGTATGTATTGTGGGATGATGCAGCACCTACGGTCGAGAATCTATCTACCCCATATTGCATTACCCAGTTTTGAATCAGTTATATCAGTGTTCCATTGACGCGTTTTTTCCAATAGCGAAAATACCTGAACGATATGGATTTACTGTAAGTTAAAATATTATGTTATATATACTTAGTAATGATCGATTGATTTATGTTGAATTTTTGGTGTTTCGGAATTTCGATCAGTTAACTCATACAGTTTTAGGCATTTTAGGGTATTTTAGGCTTGGAGCATCCATGCAGCAAGCTATTTCAGGCATAATTGCTTGGTTGTTGCATCATTGTGGTAGTTTTATATGTATATATGAGTAGTAGTAAGTACCGAAAGAACCGCTTTCTAGAGTCATTTTGGAAGGCGGGGTAGGGCGCGATGCATGCAACCTTCACTCAACCGGTCCGTACGGGGCTTAGCGTGGAAACCGCGAGCGGGGGGGGCGGAGGGTATTGGAACTGGTTTGATGCCCTAGTCAGCTAACGGACGGGGGAGGGACGGAGACCGGAAAGGGGGGAGGGGGACGGAAGGGGAACAGCGGGATGGAAGCAGGCTTGCGGCCTTGATTGGCAAGGTTTATGTTATGAACATTTTAATTTGTACTGTATTTATGATCTTCATTGTATTTATATATACGTTTTTTCTTCTTTTGATGGTTGTAGTGGAGTATAATTGGACACTAACTGTTGCTCGTCATATATATTTATTCGGTTCTGGTAGGATTAGTGTTATTCCAAATTTCTGGTGGGGGCGGGATGTAGGGATCCCCTAGGGAAAAAGTTGGATGTGCTCCTGGAAGATTATGTGAGTTTGCTCTTACCTGTTCCTTGTCTTATAAATTTGTTCCCGTGTCACGTTTGCTACGTTGTGAGTGTATAACTCGTTATATATTTATGGATGGTTTATTGTTTCTTTTTTTTCTGTGAACATATATGTTGGTATTCTTATCTAGCTGTGGTATAATTGACTCAATCGATGTTGATTGGTGGGGTTCGTAGCGGTGGGGGCTAGGGATATTTTTATATGTTATGTTCATTTATCACTATATATTCTTTTATAGGATTAGTATGGTGGGTATGTCTTAAAACTCAATTTACAGCCTTAGTGTGCGAATGGCCCTGTTTGTACCAGCCTGAAGGTAGGATTGCAGGCAAGATTCTGTGTTTCCCATCTATTTATTTCATATGTATATATTATCTATAGGAATAGTATGGATTATTAGTATGATTATTGGCGAGTTTAGGTATGTATTGTGGGATGATGCAGCACCTACGGTCGGAAATCTATCGACCCCATATTGCAATACCCAGTTTTGAAACAGTTATATCAGTGTTCCATTGACGCCGTTTTCCAATAGCGAAAATACCTGAACGATATGGACTTACTGTAAGTTAAAATCTTAGGTTATATATGCTTAGTAATAATCGATAAATTTATGTTGAATTTTTAGTGTTTCGGAATTTCGATCGGATAACTCATACAGTTTTAGGCATTTTAGGGTATTTTAGACTTGAAGCATCCATGTAGCAAGCTATGTCAGGCATAATTACTTGGTTGTTGCATCATTGTGGTAGTTTTATATGTATATATGACACATATGTTACGATTAAACCGTGGATACTTTAGTTAAAGAGATGTTAATTCAACCCTGTTATGGACTGATGTTGAAAATTTTGTTTGCAAGTGCTGGCAGAAGAAATCTCCGAAGATGATATGAGTCGGTTCGAATAAATAGTGACTAGTGTGGGCAAATAACAGTTACCTCAGAATGGACAAACAAGAATCAAAAGAGTGGGAGATATCATTCATAAATGTATGCAGGAAAAAGGAAGTCTGCTTTGGGAAACTAATGTGGACGCGTTACATTCGTATGTAAGTAAGTTTAGGAGGGGGGAGAGGAAGGGGATAAAAGAAGCAAATCTCGATAATCTATATGATCCAAGGGTAAAATCTTCATCATGATTGTAATACAGCTGGGGTAGTGGACAACAGATTATACCTAAGAACAAAAGATTAACTGGAACGTATGCAAAATTTCTCAATGATGAATCTCAGAATGACTTTGAATTGGAAAATATTCGAATAATTAGGTTCAAGAAGAAGAAGTAATACATTTTTTGTCACACGGGAACGGAATAGCCTTCGGTATCCGCATCAAAGATATGATGGAGTATAAGATGGGTTTTGAGAGTATACTGAAATATAGGGATGAAAAGTACTGTTGGATGACGAACAATGCTGTTTAAATATCAAAAAACAGGTATATGATATTGATGATGGCAGCAAGGTCTGTAAATAATGCTAATAAATAGTAATAAAAACTATGTATGCTCTCAATGAAATGTTTATATTATCCTAAACTCGAAGGTTAAGTAATGAATTGTGAACATCGTGACAGTCGGAGGTAACATCGAATCTTCGAAATCAGTAGAAAAAATTTGTTTCAAGGGTTGAAATAATGCCAGAGAACCTAGCTCAAGGTAAATGATCTAGATGTGTTACAGAATGGTATGATATAAATCAGCGTCCGATCAGATCTTGAAACGAAGTCATCGTTAAGGATAATAAAAATATAGGCAAGAGAAAAATGAAAATTCAGATATGCAAGTTGTCAAAGGTTGTAGAGTTAAGCGAAGATATTGAAGTAAATTAAGAAAAACATGGTGTTTGTATGAAACTTAATACAAATTTGAAATACTTGTAGCATTAATTCATCCAAGTTTGAAAATTGGCGATTCTCTGGTAACATATATGACTCGAGAGTGACAACGAAATAAATAACATGTATGTTAGAGTGATATTAAGAGTTGTACGAGGGGTTCATATGTATATATCAATGACTGAATACCGTACGTAAGGTCAGGCCAGGTTATGATGGGTGTGAATAATATGTTAAAGTGACGTAGAATTGTGTCAAATCAAAAATAATATGAATTACCCGTAACATTCAAACCATCTAAGATTGAAAATGGGTCCTCTCTGCTAACTTATATGGGATAAGAGTGACAACAAAATAATAGCATATATGTTAAAGTATTATTTAGAGTCGTTTGAAGGGCTTCATATGTTTATAGCAATGACTGAACACCATACATAAAGTTAGGTTATGTTAGGTTTTGATGGGTGTGAATAGGCTAGATCAAAATGTAGAG
>SDVV010036735.1:0-10918 GCA_016164225.1 Gammarus roeselii
ATACCAATGCGATGGTGGTCTCACGGTCTAGAGCTGATACCAATGCGATGGTGGTCTCACGATTTAGATCTGATACCAATGCCATGGTGGTCTCACGATCTAGAACTGATACCAATACGATGGTGGTCTCACGATCTCGAACAGATGCCAATGCAATGGTGGTCTCACGGTCTAGAAATGATACCAATGCGATGGTGATCTCATGGTCTTGAACTGATACCAATGCGATGGTGGTCTCACGGTCTAGAACTGAGACCAATGCGATAGTGGTCTCACGGTCTCGAACTCATATTTCATGCTAACCACTATCATCTTATATATTGCTGCACTTGTTCACTACCGTAGGATCGGATTTTGCTTTCTGACAATAGATGCTGATGCCATGCTGACTTGTGAGAGCCATTGTATAAAGATGGGAAGTTTTCTTATCTAAGGGCTGTATCATGAGGCGAGCTGGGAGATACCAAGGCTACTATAAATGTTTATGAAACAATTGTTAATTATTGAACAACTATTTTGTCTGTTTTTTTTACTCCGCTTTGAAGTTTGACTTAATGGATTAGATAGAAATATGGGGAACTTTGCGAGTTTTAATGCATCAATGACAAACGATAAAGTTCAGCATTGAAATGGGACCCATTCTTATGAAAGCAGATTACAACCCTTCGAATGAAGCTTGCCCTTGCTCATTTCAGTCCTGACTTTGCATAGCCGTTACTTCAGATGCTCAATTATCGTTGGCTTGATTTCGTGGACAATGGATTCCATCTCTCCGCTAAAGCAGTAGTCAAGCCTGCATAGCGTGGGGATGATCGTGCTAATAAGTGACGGAATACACGTGCTCCCCATCATTATGGAAACGAATTAAAAAGTCATTACTTGCTATACAATCTTTCCTTTTTATTTGCTACACAGAGAGAAATATATGGTAACAGTGACATGCACATCGTAATTCCACCATGACGTGACATATTGAATAATATCCAATAAGACTTTTCTTTTGTGATTACAATTTCAATACTGTTGAATATAAATGATTTCGTCATGTAACTATAACATGCATATTAGGAATAAAAAGTACATTTCTATTCGAAAAATATACAAACTCTATTATCTTCAACATATGGTGATCACTTGTTATAAATTAAAGGACGAAAGCGGTACACAAGCTTGAGTTTCTATTGACAGAAATGAGTAAAAATATTATAACGAGTGGGTTTCGAATCCGAGACACTGATGCTATGAGCCACAGACGGATATCACTAGGCTATGAAGAGACTGGTATGCAGGTGGTTGATGAAGTATAACGTGTTTGATTCAACTGTCCATGAAAAAAATGAGCTTGTTTCAGCGAAGTATCCGGTGTGATTTTTTTTCAATGAAAATAAATTATGAAATGACTTGATGCTCTGCAAATTGGTTCAAATTCATGCGGCATAAAACATCCTGTTATAGTTACTAGGTTTATCTAAAATTTACTAGACATCCGGGAACATGATTTTAAAAAGTGGAACACCGTTTTTTTTCTGATGCATGTGAACTCAACAATTCCTAAGATCCAAATGCAAATACTCGAAGGTTCAAACGGAATATTTGCAAAGATACTTTCCCATTTACATGTATACCGTTACGAACACGCCAACATGACCAATATTGTAAATATTACTAGACATTTTCCCTCTGTGTAGTCTAGTTAAGCGAAGTCGCGACAGAAATTGGCAAATAAAAAAATCGACATCAAGTCGCATGTGTCACATAAAAGTTTCAGATCTGCCCTCACAGGACCATAACATTGGCACCAACAAGAGGCCAAAAATTTATATCTTTTATTTTAATGCATTAAAGCACGGTAACTCCACTATTCTCCAATCAGTTCCAATTATTCAAAGTTCAAAATTTCATACGAGTGTTTTATAAAAACAAATTACATTCCTAAAATACTTTATAAACCGAATGCACAGCAAGAACCAATATTTATAACACATTGATGCTCTATCATCATCATGATAATGTGATTATTAATCAATCACTAGCATTTTTAAATTGATATATAATGATAGTTGTTTTATTACATTGTGACATGTATGACATAAAATTCGTGATCGCCATGTATTTTCATTGCGTTCAATTATATGATCATATTTTGACCGTCAATTGAATATTTTTATTTTTACTGCTAGTCGCTATCGATTTTTTTATAGATTCCCATATTTTATTATGTTCCGAATTAAGTGTTGGGCTCTTAAACGTCCTCCGTCCCGGCACTCGACCGCATATTCTTAAACGGATTGTAGCGCAAAATGTCCCATTCCTGAAAACTATAATTAAGAATATTAATGTTCATATAGTGGATCCCCTCCCACCTTCACTGGTAATGCAAAGGTTGCGGAAACAATTAAGTCATCGCAGTTCATGATGTATTCACTCGCCGGAACAATGTGCCGGAAACCTGCGAAGCAAAGTTTGCTCTTGCAGGAAGTGAAAAGATGAATATGCATATTTTTTTTCCTGGACAGTAATTGTGTGTGGAATATTTTTTACGTTCTGCCTTGACGGCATGAGCTCATTTCAAGCCGTTACGTTATACCGTTTAAGGGTGGCAAATGACGAGTCGTCTTGACGTATATTTCTTCCTCTTCGTTCACATTAAAACTTCAATGAGACTTTCCTTCTACTAGAGAAGCCTTGTCGTGAAATGGCTGAGAAGTAATAAATCGAAACTGCACAAGGAAATAACCTTGAAAGCCTTTTTTTAAAGGGTCCCCTTTGATGTTTTCGTGTTACGCAGTCATGCAGAAAGAATTTATTTAAATTTCTTGCTCAGTGGGAAATAATGTTTCATCTCCAAGAGAGATTGATGTTTACAGGAACAGCCAAGACAATTATTGGGGTCCCCACTTACGAGGGAGACCTCAAGGAGAGTGGGGACAGAATTTACCCGGTAAAAATATGAGAAATAAGGTGAAATTATTCGGGGATAGGAAAAAAATGAAATACAATTATTTATGCAGTATTTAGTTTGTACTGAATTTTGATCTGTGAAGTAAAACAATTTACATTCATTCATATTGAAAGATGTTATTGATTAATCAATGAGCTTAATGAAATGACTGAAATGATGAAACGAAATGATTGTTAGTATTTTTCCCACTTGCAATATTTATGTTAACCTCTGAAATAAATTATTCAATCGTCTGTATTGACTGTAGCCAGAAATCAGTCGCCTCACAGATCTGCATAGACACTAACGTGCAGGCAATCGGGCCACTGTTCAGTATAATCGATACCGTGTCGGCAGTCCCTCCCTCGCCTTGTTATACGGTCAGTAGCTTGCGGGCAGTCGCCGCACAATTCTGAATTATCCGAACCTTACGGGCAAACTCCCAACTGTTCCGATAGTCAGTTGCTTGCAGGAATTCGCCCTGCAACTGTGTAAGGTCAGTAGCTTGGGAGCAGTCGCCAACAGTTCTGTATTGTCAGCAGCAATTGCTAGCACTCGTCCCACAGTTCTGTATTGTCAGCAGCAATTGCTAGCACTCGTCCTACAGTTCTGTATTGTCAGCAGCAATTGCTAGCACTCGTCCCACAGTTCTGTATTGTCAGCAGCAATTGCTAGCACTCGTCCCACAGTTCTGTATTGTCAGCAGCAATTGCTAGCACTCGTCCACAGTTCTGCATTGTCAGCAGCAATTGCTAGCACTCGTCAAACAGTTCTGTATTGTCAGTAGCTTACGGGCAGTCATCCTACAGTTTTGTATTATCAGTAGCTTGCAAGCAGTCACCCCATAGTTCTGTAGTGTTAACCGGCTTTGTTGATACTGGCGTATAATAGAGAATCGAAATTGACACTAGCCGGCTCTGTTACTCGGCGTATCAAAGGATGGAATCCAGTTATCTAAGGTTGACCATGCAGGAACTTTGACTCTACGCGACTGTTTTTTTCTCGAAAGAAAGCTGTTTGTATCCCTCGCAAACGCATTACACTAATATATTTTTAAACAAAAAATGTCGGCAGAGCACGTTGTAGAATTGTTGATAGTTCAATAACTTAGGATGAAACTACACATTAACGAACGTATCCTAAAATAAGCATTATTCTACCGTCAACTTACGACTTCGGTGAGCGACGATTTTCCACGATAAATCAAGGTATTCATTTATACTTTCTTTAAATAGTGGCATTGAGCAACTGAGTGGCATTGAGCAACTGAGTGATGCCTTAAAGAGGACATTTCGTATGCGTAATTTGACTTATTACCATAGCCCAATAAAAGTTATACCTCAAATTTCCAGTGTAATTAGGTTTCAGGCATGACAACGTACCGGGTATGCTTTTTTTTACATTGACAGTGACAATATATGTATTGCCGGGTAATTTTGACGTAGCCAGGGGAAACTAGCGCGAGTTGTCGGTCTCTGCTGCCGACACTGTTGTCGTGTACCTCACACCTGACCCCAAGTGTGTGTTGCGGGCTCCTGACAGGACCGTTACGCGTGAGTGCATGATAGGAGTGTGAGGCGCTCCTTGCCGTCGGCCACCCCCCTTCTGGAGGACTCGGCCTTACTTCTGTTTCTGAAAAGCGTTCTCCGATATTGACGATCATAACATAAATTTTATTGTTAGAGCAAGCTGTTGTTATTGGATAAAATGTAATATTACTGGTTTATTGTGTTATTATGAGTGCTGACGGCCACATGCCAAGGATTTTGAAACGTTATCTTGTTTATGTCCTTGTTGAGTAGTCCATCCATTGCAAATAGTGTACCGTTTCACTAAAACACATATCCTTACTCGTCAGATTCACCGGGCATCTTAGTTGCTGTTCAACATTTATATAAATTCGTTTGTTGTGCAATCGGGACGGAAACACATTTTTACGTTCTGCAAATTTTCTCAAACTATATTAAATTGACATGTCACATGTTATGAACAAGTTATTTTTATTGTTTATAAAATTGCTCATCGGAAGATACAAAATACCAGAATTTAGAAATTCCACGTAATTTTCTAGAAAAAAATATGCCTCAGCGGTATTTTCAGTGGGACGGTGGATGATAATACGACGTCGTTCACAATTGAAGGGAAATCAAAACACACGTAAGATATGCGTCAACTTCTATTTTATACATAAAAACATTGTACGAACATCAAAATGTCAGTCAATGGACGATTTCTTCTCTGTTATTGGTACCAGTGCATTGTCCTGTGTATGTTTGACTCTGCATACCATTCAGAAAATAAATATGTATGTGCTAATAATCGATTATACCCAGTATTTGGAGGGATCTTGGTCTCTTGCGTACACACGCATGCGAGTTTTAACAATGAAAAACGTGGATCGCAAAAACAACGTTTTATGTACATTTTACTTGATTTATTAAATATTTTGGTTGTATTTATGAAGTCTAGTGAAATAACTGCAATATATTAGATTCTCTAAAAGTTAATGTGCTTTGGTAATGTCCTGAATAAATTCAAGGTGAGTCATCCTATCTGATCAGCGGCAGTATTACGAGAATGTCATCGAACAATTATTTGTGCATAGAAAATCTTTGATAATAATAGTAGGATTTTTGATTCGGAAAATGTAATGGTTATGATGTATCTAATTACTTTGGGTGTTCGACTTAGCTGCAATGCAACTCGTACATTGTAATTATTAATTACTTCATGAGTCAAGTTAATTCCTTTTGGGCCAAATTAATTACTTTGGGGACCTGAGTCAGATAACAGGTCATCGAGGCAGGTTTATCGGTGGGCATATGGATGGGCGACCTTGGGGCGACCATGTAGGCAAGACCGGAGTCAACGGCGCGAAAGGGGGGGGGGGGCAAAGCGGATGGACGGACGGACAGCTTTCGGATTATTCATAAGGCATTTATATATTATTAGGTTTTTACATGATAATAGGTTTTATAAATGGAACGTTTACATGTAGGTTACCTTTGGTATTCGCATTTCAATGCTGGGCATACTGTATTGCAATTGCATTGCATGTCATTTTGCATTTATGCATTTTCAATGCTAGCACTCCTAGTGTTTAGGGATATTGATAACATACCGTTTATAAGTTATTTTTTATCGATAATAAATCTAACAGTCACCTAATAAGTTACATGCAGTATTAAAAGTTAAAACCCCTCACATATCCTTCCTGCACGAATGTTGATTTCTGGAGACGTTCATGTTGAAATTTTCCATATTGGTATCATTTCTAAGTCGTTTGCTGTTGTTCAATTCACACGTGGCATAGATTGCATTAGTTTAATATTATTTTCTGCGATTGTATTATTTATATTTACGATATTCGCCATGGTTTTCTTTTTGTTTGATATAAATGCTGTCATATTATGCCCGAGTGTCACATCGTACGTGATTTATTTATGTATGTGTGAGCTTATTTGTAGATCGAGTAAATAGTAAATAATCAGTAATGATATAATTACAGTTATGATATATATCCATAGACGGCGTTCTGAAAAACGTGACATCTCCATGCCTGCTAATTTTCTAATGATTTATACATCGATTTTCAACATAAGCATGATGTCACCACGACCCTATAGTCAAAACAGCCCTGGGATCCTATAGCTAAAACAGCCCTGGGGATCATATGGCCAAAACAGCTCTAGAAATACTATGTACGAAACGGCCCTGGAGATTTGGGGCGCGATGAGCGCCCGGCGTTTCCTGTAGCCTAGTATGCTTGGGTAGTGCAACAGTGGGTTCTGTGTCGTTACTTGAAGTGGACCTCCGTTTGCTTGTTCTCAAGAGGTCAATTATTTAAAGTGAAGTTATGCTTATTTTATTTTAGTATCAGTGTTTTGACATGTGGTATTGTAGATGATTCACGATTGTGTTATGAATATCAGGAGTGTTTCCTCGCCAGGAGGGCCCATTTTTATTTCATTTTCTCATATATTGTTTTTGTCGGTTATGGTCAAGAGAGCAGTGTTGAGGGGGGTCACGGGGCTTTGTCTCATTGTCGGGAAGAGGCACTACCTCCCTCAATGGTCCGAATGGCATACATGTTTCACACTGTAATAGTCAAACATGTTTTGCGTGCCAGTTTATATTGTTCTTTGATTTTATATTCAGTGAATGTTTAACAGTGTTACGAGTGTTATGGTCAGTGTTACGAAACCGTGTGCTATTTTATAAAGTGTCCCATAAATGGTCTAGTGCCCCATCGTCCTCTTCAATATTCAACAGTTTATTTCTGTAGAATGCTCTAGGCATCTTACCCAGGAACATTTGAATGACGTCATTGGCATCTTTGGTTATCACAGTCGTGATGACCAATAAACTTTTGAGAAGATTGAGGGCGTGTATACGAATTTGGACATTGGGATGGCTAACAAACCCGTTTGATTCAAATTCCAGTGCTGTGTTGCCTCGTAAGTAATGAAGCAAACCCGAGGACAGTGTCTTAGCCACGGGGGGCAATGAGGCCGTATATAGTGCTGCAGCATCGGCATTACTTGTCTCCTTTTGTTGGATCGGCTCCGGTGAGGGCTCTGTAGTTATGCTAAAAGGATATAGGCCTTGTATAGAATTAAATAACTTCAGTGATATTTCAGGCAAGCGTTCAAATCTAGCATATTGTCCCCACGTTTAGTTAAACCTTTGAGTGTGATATTTACTGCTATGTTCTGCTATTTCTGGCCCTGTTCTGACAGATATGGGTTTAGCGCTACCGCTTATATGATTTGTCCATCTTGGATTTTAAACTAGGTAGTAAACCGATTCATCCATGGATTATTTTTGTTGAGAAACTCACGACAAAGGGTAATAGTAAATTTAACAGAAACCCTCCACGAACGGTGGATAATGGTTTCCTTTTTGCCCCGGAGGATTTACTCCCGGACGATTCCCTGCCTAATTGTTTTATCATCGTGTTGAATTTAGTTACCCGTGACTTGGTTAGCTTGTCAGAGACTAATTTTCCTTTCTGTATATTTGTAAATATTTCGCAGATGATTTTAACTTCTTTATCAATTAAAAGGTTGATGAGTTGACTACGTTCGGATGATTTTAGTTGATTTAATCTATCATGAAATTTTAATTTCCGTTTCAAAGTACGATTATCACACAGCACGACACGACGTTTCCTTCATTAATCCACGTAGGTTTGCTGTCTGGATAATCCGTGTAAATCTCGTAGATTTGCTTTCTACTTCGTATAATTTGGCTCTTCAGGACCTTGATGGAATAAATATCAGATCGGTCACATTGAACTAGTTTCTGCCTGTAGAAAAGCCTTTGATGGGTTCATCAGTATCAAGCGGTGTTATTCCAAAGGTCGCAGGGTACTGATTTTTAATAACAAGTGAATTACGAAACACTTCCTTCGTGAGCTTATGTTCGTGTCGTCTCCTTAATGTCTTGGGACTGGGATACCTGCACTGTAAGCGTGCGTACGCTCTCTACTTTAGTTGTGTACTGAGTACTTTAACTCTTTGACGTCGTATTTTCTACAATTCCGACAGCAGTGCATGAATTTGTCTTGGGTCGTTCAACAAATATACGTCAAAGGGGACCCGACCCATAATGATGAATGTGGTATCATATTGTACGTGTTCACAATTATATGCATGTCATCTATACAGCGTTCAGTCATTTTAGCATCCATATATTCACCCATCTTGAGTTTTATAGTGCGTATGACACGCTCGGCTGGGGATGCTTCGATGTTCTTGTCGTTGGTGTAATAAATGGATATGCTCTTGCTGGCCAAATAAGATTCGAAGTTTTTATTTGTAAATTCACTGCCCTGATCTGAACAGATCCGAGTTGTTGGTCATACTAGTTCGTTGATTATAGTATCAAATGCTGCAATCATATTTTTATATTTAATAGTTTTCAAGGGTTGTGCACACAGATATTTGCTGTATATATCAATGACGATCAATAAATATTTAATTCCCGCATTTTTATTGGCATAATCTTTCATATAGACAACATCTGCACAGAGAATCAATCCTGGACGCGCAGCTGTGAACATGCGTGTGCTAAATTTCAATGGAGCTTGTTTAAATCGTGTAAAAGTCTTTGACCCTTGTAGAAATTTTTCCACATCGCGTCTTGTTGTTGAGGGACAAATGTTCGTATAACTATGATGTAGGGCCTTCACGGTAGGGTATGATTCAACAACCTCTGGATTATAGTAGACAATCTCCTTTGTAATTCAATACCAATCTCAAATCTGGCATACATTATATTCTATAGAGGCTACACTTGTTCAAATTCATGTCCTGCAATTTGTGCTCTAATCAAGAGTTTCGAACTACTTGGTTGTATGAAATCAATTAAGATATGCCCATATGGTTTTTGTTCCACATGCAACATGTATACAGAGATGAACGGTTCAATCTTTTCTTTTGCAAGGAATGTTTCGACAGAGTAACTTAATTGATTAAAATCGCGCGAATGCGTAGGATAAGAAAGTGTGTGGTATTCAAAGATGTTGTTCGGCGGAATGGATTCGAGTGGAAGAGTGATTGGCTCAGATATATCGCTCTGATATTTGCGTGGCGGCTCCGACAAAAAACATTTGAAATCATACGTAGAGACTCTGATTCCAACATGAAATCGTCATACACTACAAGGAGTTTACGTCTAGTAATTTTGGCTAATGAATCAAGTGCTCTGACCCCAAAACGACCACCTCACCGAAGCTGTCAATGTATTTACTAATTATTTTTCCCACATGGACACTCTTCCCACTAGATGAGAACCCCTCTCACAAACAATCGTGCGAGTTTGGCGAAGAGGTTGATGTCCGCAAACCTAACAGTCTTCATCTCTCCCAACAGGTAATAGGCAACTAACCATTTTTCAATGAACCTTTAATTTATATACATTTTTTCTCTCTCTTTGCAGGTGTATTCCATCAAGGATATGCTGAAGTCAAGAACCCGTTCTACATCACCAGGTAATTTGTACATCTCAAAAGTTTGATGAATCATGTCAATATCTTTGACATTATCCAATATTGTTCCCGACTGTTTTTCCAGCAATTGATTCAACCTATTATCATTTCTCAACAGATCATGGTAACAACTAGATCAGGGGTGAGCCAGATCAATCCGGAACTTCAGGGATGATAAGGTACGTTAAACGAAAAATGTCGATATATTTTTGGATACTGTAATCATTTTTTTCCATGCCTGAGCATAATCAGTGGTATATACATCTTTTTTAACAACATAAATTTTCACTTACAGACCGACGCAGTACCCTACATCGTATCAGGGCTATCTGATGCCCAGTCTTCGCCCAAACTACCAGCGTCATTCGCTGCCTGTACCTCACTGGCCGCAACCTCGACAGCTGTTGCAGAGACTACCGATGCAGGCACAAGCATACCCGCATCAGACTCGAGCATGTCATCCATCAGGAGCCTTATACCAAGTCGGACATCTTCCTTGTCATCTTCCCCTAGGTTTTCCGATACGTTAGAGCTTGTCTTCTGAGATTAGCTCATGTGAGTGGATACGCTATAGCATCGTAACCTCTTGACTGAGGAGGCTACCTATAAAGTCGGGATTTAGTACAATTTTTTACTTGTGTAGATTGATTTAATGTCTCCAAGCGATACACACGATCAATCCCGTCTTATTAAAAGTCGTATTCAAAAACATTAAATGTTGGTAGAGTCGTTGTCACAAAATTTCCAGCTTCAATGAATGCAAGATCGATCATCAACTTAACAGTCTTGTTGAAAAGTACTCCCGACGGTGAACTGATAATGTATCTAACGCCTCAGCGATTCGGTTTTATACGACTCTACCGATGATGACAAGCAAACAGGTTACAACACGTATCGTATACTAATGTATAAAAACGCGTGTGCTGCAGTTCAGACATTATTTGTGCTCTTGATCTCGTCGACGACACACCTTCCTCGTATATATA
>SDVV010036736.1:0-10918 GCA_016164225.1 Gammarus roeselii
TAGATATATTAGAGGGAGGAGAAATTCATGCCTCACCAAACCCTATTGTTAAATCGCTATATGTGCGTGGTTCTATAAGAAATTCGGCAAAAATATGAGAGATGGCGAGATGTTTGGTAAAGAAAATTTGAGGCGCTGGCACTGAGTGAGACAAAGTGGACATGCAGGGGTGACTGTGTTTGGTGTGATAACTGGAAGGATGTAGGGCACGAGATGGTGTAGTGTTGTTATTGAGTGATTGGTTGACTCGTAGTGTTACGGAATGTAAGGGAAGGCCAATTTTGGTGTAGAAATATGATGGTTTGTGTGTGCTTATGGACCAGATTGCGGGAGATGAGATGAGAGGGAGCATTTTTGGATCATCTTGATTTAGTGTTTTGCAAGTTTTGGACGTTAAAATGACGCAGTGGTACTAGGAACCTAACTGCGAGAGTTTCAGATGGTGTGGCGTAGAATGATACAAAAAGGTATATTGTCATACATAACTATAATGGAGAGACCCGATACGTTTGTGCATGGAGCGGGAGCTGGTGGTATGAGGCTTCCTCAAGAAGCGATATATCCACAAGTACACATGCGTGAAGATGAATCGCGATGCAGGGGTGGATAGAGCTGGAATCGCGATGCAGGGGTGGATAGAGCTGGAATCGCGATGCAGGGGTGGATAGAGTTTGGGAGCAAGAAGGTGATGAAAGCAAGGAAAGACCCCCTACTGAGTGCCTAATGCGAGATGGATTAACAGTAGTCGAATGGTTGGCGAGGCTACTAAATCTGATTTTTGTATCGGGCATGGCTCCGAATGAGTGGCGTAGTGCACGCTTTGATCCGCTGTATAATGATAGAGGTATCGGTCCGTTGTGTGTTATACGGAAGAGCACTAATGATACGATTGGAGAAAACCTGTGTTTTTGGAGTAGAAAAGGGTGTACAAATCATATTTTTGCAGAGAATTTTTTTCGAAAAGTACCTTGCACTACCATGGGATGGTGAAGAAGTTGGAGGACTGAGTGGATTCGCGTGTTCTGAGATGGTTCGGGCACATGGTGAGGATGGATGAAGGAAGTTTGATGAAAAAGGTGATGGAGGCGGAGGCGATTGGCTGAAGGCCTATAGGTAGACTGAAGTTTGGTTGGATGGATGGTGTAAAGTAAGCGTTGGGAAGGAGATACTTGAATGTAGAAGTAGCAAAAGAGTGTGCAATGAACAGGTGTGAGTGGGAATGGTTGATTTTTGACGCTGCTCTGATGTGCTTTCGCTTTCCCACCCTTTTCATCACGTTGTCGGGATGGTCGTGTGGAGGGGGGGGCCGCTATCAGGATGCGGCGGGGGTAAACCAGTAAAAGCTGTCGGGCCCTGCTACTGACAACGAATCGTCGGACCGCACCCAGAGTGTGTTGCGGGGTTACCGGCCGGACCCTCTAGCACAAAAGGGCTAAGTTGTGTGAGTGTGAGGTAGGCCTTGCCATCGACCACCCCCCTTTCGGGGGGAACCGGCCTAGTGTCTGTTTATGTATACCTTGCAAAGAGCAAACATGTGTTCTGGGCCTTAATGAATCTTGAAAAGACGTACCATAGGGTCGACAGGAAGGCGTTGTGTTTGTATAGAGTGGGCGGGAATTTGATTAGAGCCACGAGCATGAAATGGATAGACTTGAGTGGATAGTGGTTGTGAATGGATGAGCTTACCCGCCCTTGGCGTCTCGTTGAGAAACGGGATGGTCGTGGGTGGGGGAGGGCCTGGTTACTATGACGCAGCAGGGGTAAATTAGTTATCTGTTGGGCCCTTGCTGCTGACACTGATATAGGACCTCACTCTTGGCACGAAGTGTGTGATGTAGGGTCTCCTGGCCGGACCCTTCAGCGCTTAAGGGCCAAGTTAATTAGCGCGCGAGTGCATGAAAAGAAATGCGAAGTGCGCCTCTTCGTCGGCCACCGCCCTTTCTAGAGATTCGGCCTAGTTTCTATTTCTGTATGTACATAATAATATTTTGGTCACTGAGCTTCATATATTGCCTTGTAATCATGAAACAATTCAGGTTACATATCTTACAACCTGGATAATTTCCTAATGCTAAAGAACAAGGTGCCCTTAGGTAGAGATTGCTAGAAAATAAATAAGTATTGATGGAGATGTATACATTGAAATTTCTCTTCCACTTCATAAGAGCCATATGGTTTAGCATTGTGCTTCTGCTTTTATTCGAATGAATCTGGAAGAAAAAACTTTACAGAGACGCATCTACGAGAGAATCTTGATGATGTTATTTGAATATAGTTTTCGACCGAATTAGGCCTTTGTTTCTTTCAAACTTACTCGGGAATTTTGAAACTTTCAAGTTCCTCGAGTTTTTAGGTAATAATAAAAAGAAATTGACTGACCGGCGTTAGATGTCTTCTAGGTAAGGGAGTGGCGTCTCCTGCGCTTGGGGGAACAAATGTTTTCTAGGTACAGCGGCGTCTCCCGCCTACCGTTGTCTCGGGCGGCCGAAACATCGAAACCCCCGTCATCCGCTGTCTCGAGCGGCCGAAACCCCCAACCCCCTCCCTACTTATATAGGCGGGCTCCGCCGAGCTCTTTCATTCATTCAGATGCTGCTGCTTGATAGAGGCACAGCTACCACTGAGCTCATGCTAACAGCACACTCCTACCACACTAAGACTCACAGGGTCTCTGCATCCTTTTAAAACGATGAGATCCAGTACGTGGCGGCCTATCTGGGCAGAGGATTTGTGACCCACTGCCTACAGAGCTACGCATGGGATCAGCAAATGCCCAGATGTACAGAATTTGCTGGCTCTGGTCAGGTGCCTCGTCCTTGAAGTAAAAAATTGTCGATGGCAAATTTGTTGACACAGAAATTTGTCAGGACTACAATTTGTTGAGACAGAAATTTTGTCGAGACAGAAATTTGTCAAGACAGACATTTGTCAAAACACATCCGTCAAAACAGAAATCTGTCAAGACAGAAATCTGTAGAAACAGACATTTGACTAAACAAATTTGTCGAGACAGAAAGTTGTTGAGACAGAAAGTTGTTGAGACAGAAAGTTGTTGAAACATAAATTTGTTGAAACAAAAATTTGTCGGAACAGAAATTTGTCGGAACAGACATTTGTCGTAAGAGACATTTGTCGAAAGAGACATTTGTCGAAAGAGACATTTGTCGAAAGAGACATTTGTCGAAAGAGACATTTGTCGAAAGAGACGTTTGTTGAGACAGAATTTTGTTGAGACAGAAATTGGCTAGGACAGAAATTTGTATTTGTTGCAACAGAAATTTGTTGAGACAAAAATTTGTTGAAACAGGCATTTGATGAAACAGACATTTGTCGAGACAGAAATTTGTGGGACATAAATTTATCGAGACATAAATATGTTGTGACAAAAATTTGTCAAGACAAAAATCTGTCGAGACAAAAATCTGTCGAGACAAAAATCTGTCAAGACAGAAATCTGTCGAAACAGAAATCTGTCGGAACAGAAATTTGTCAAAACAAATCAGTCGGAACAGAAATTTGTTGAAACAGACATCAGTTGAAAGACATTTGTTGGTACTGACATTTGTTGGAACTGACATTTTTCGGAACAGACATTTGTCAAAACAAAAATTTGTCCTGACAGAAATTTTTCCACACGCCAAATTTGTCGAGACAAAAATTTGTCGTGACAGCAATATGTTGAGACAACAATTTATCATGACAGCAATTTGTTGAGACAGCAATTTGTTGAGACATTTGTCGAGACAAAAATTTGTTGACACAAAAATTTGTAGAGACAAATTTGTCGAGGCAGAAATTTGTCGAGGCAGAAATTTGTCGAGGCAGAAATTTGTCGAGGCAGAAATTTGTTGTGGCAGAAATTTGTTGAGGCAGAAATTTGTTGTGGCAGAAATTTGTTGAGGCTGAAATTTGTCGAGGCTGAAATTTGTCGACACATAGAATTTGTCGACACACAGAATTTATCAACACACAGAATTTGTCGACACAGAATTTGTCAACACATAGAATTTGTCGACACATAGAATTTGTCGACACATAGAATTTGTCGACACATAGAATTTGTCGACACATAGAATTTGTCGATGCATAGAATTTGTCGATGCATAGAATTTGTCGATGCATAGAATTTGTCGACACATAGAATTTGTCGACACATAGAATTTGTCGACACATGAAAATTCTGGCAGCCACATTACATGAATTTGTTGACCTAAGATTTTTGATGACACTTGAATTTTGTGACCTAAGATTTTTAACGACACTAGAATTTCATCGACACAGGAATTTCGTCAACACAAGAATTTTGTTGACAGAAGAAATTTGTGGTCAACACATAAATTTGTCAACACATAAATTTATGGACACATAACTTACCGTCAAATTTACCCTCACACAAAATTACCTCAGCGACAGGCAAGCAATTGCGAGTCATCAGATGACCGCGTCACAGGCTCGCATTTTGCCCAACATTTACCTCCAAACCGAGTGCCTACGGCACTACGGTTTATTCGGAAGGTCACGTATAGGTCAGTTCAGTGCAACATAGACCTCAGCCATGACATGACAGCGCCTCTAAGCAATCTTACCTTTGCGGCCTGCAGAAACAGATATCATGCAACGAAACAGAGCCTCCCAATTCAAGGAGCTCGACTCTGGGTCGAATGCGCATTTCGCGCCTCACATCAGGCTGCTATACAATCGGGGACCGGAGGGAATTCACTAACGCACCGATCGTCCCCCCACAGGCTCACTTCGAGACCACCAGGGGCAAGACCGCATTTTCTTTCCAAGACATCCCGGCAGAAGTATGTACGTAGGATTTTCAGCTTCGGGCTCAGACTGCTCAGACCTTGCATGGATGGCTAGGTCCTCAGCGAGTCAATGACAGGTATCCTTGCTCGCATCCGTGATCCAGTCTTACGGATGGCACGTAAGTTCCCCGCAGTCACTGCATTGTTCGTATGAGCACTCCACCCCGCTCAAAGTCCTCAGGTGATTTTGGAAAACGGGACCACTCCCCTTCCCGTAAGTACTAACGCTCTTCCGACGGCCCTCAGGAGTCACCAAACACACGGGCGAGAAGCCACGCCTTGAGTCGAACGCTTCCTGTCCAAAGGCCTCTTTTGAGAGGGGCGCCACAACCCCCTCCTCTCGATTACACTGTCTCTCACCGGTAATACGAGAGCGTTCTCAACCCCCTCGTGTCAGACTTCCTGCGCAAAGGCGTAGTTACAAGCTTTCGCATCTCGTATCTTTGCGGTCCCCATGGCTTCGGGAAGAGATCACCTATTGATCAACCTCTCAGAACTCACCAAATACAACCCGATAACTGCGTTTCAAGGGTCCAACCTGCAATGAATACGAGCGGTGCTGAAGTCCTCTCTCTGGTTCACCAAGTTGGACACCAAGGACGCTTTCCCACACGTCCCAACTCATCCAAGGCTCCAAAAGTTCCTGGCCTTCACTCTACGAAGCCAACGGTACCTTTTCTTGGCCCTCCCATTCGGCCTCAACCTGGGACCAAAAGTCTTTACAACGATCGCGAAGCTTCCCCTTTGCTTGCTGTACCAGCATAGAATACATGCAGCCTTCTACATCGACGACTGGCCGCTCCTGCCACCGACGACACATCACTGCCGGCGCATCGCTCAGACTGCCTGCGACCTTCTCCTCTAGCTCGATTGCCACGCCCACCTGGGAAAGTCTGTTCTGGAACCCACCCAACAGTCCGACTTCCGGGAGGTAACACTCAATGGAGAGGCCGGGCTCATCGCCCCGACTTCACAGCACAACGACCACAGCAGGGACATGGCTATGGAGACACTTCCCCCCAAAACTCTCTTGCTTCAACAGCATCAGAGTTCCCTCGGCCTTGTGTATTAACGAACATCTTACCTAAGCCATGATCACTACTTCCTCAACGCAGTGGTGCTAGCAGCACGATCCCTGCCCCTATCTAGCAAGCCCACCCATCTCACCAATCCCCACCGCCGCGCGGTACAACACTGGAACAGCGAGACTTTCCTTCACTCCCACGTCCCGTTCGTAACGCCTCCAGCGAAGCACCTCCTGTGGACCGACGCGCGAGAGCTGTATGCTGCGGCGAACAGCAGTCTTACTGCCGCTGGTCGCTATTGGGATGCATTCTCCAGGTTTGGTCGTAGGAATCGCCGGCCATCGTACAGGCGCTGCGGGCACGAGCTCATTGGCACCACACTGCAATTCGCGTGTTGTCTGACAACAGAGCGGGGGTAACCATGGTGAACCACTTGGTCTCCAGCAAGGCCTTGGCGTGGCAGAAGTTCGGAGTACAGCTCTTGAGATCCTCCAGCGCTGTCATCTCTTGCTTCTCGCAACCTACCTTCCAGGATCGCAGAACGTCTGGGGCAATCAGCTCTCACGCCTCCAACCAGTCGAAAAGGAGTAGACGCGGACGCCTCGCCTTCCTCTCTGCCCTGCGCGTGACTAGGCAAATAGACCTCTTCGCGCATCCGGGAAACCACATTTCTCCTTTTTGCAGCTCCGTTCCATCACCCACGAGCATCTTTCGTGATTTCCATCCAATCTGACTGGACTCGATGAAAGGAAATATACCTGTTCTCTCCGTACACCCTGATCCACTAGCGGGCCCCACAAGCTCGAGACGTACTGCTACAGCGGCGTCCTCGTGGTGCCCGATCACCCCAACGCTCTGTGGGGACCCAAGGTTGTCGCGTCCTTCAGCGACCTTTCGCACGCCCTCGACGTGTCTCAAGCGCTTCGAAGGCAGGGAGGTGCCTTTAACACCACGACCCTTCTTGAGTTACCGTATCAAGTTTTTCCTCAACGGTGCTCACCATCAAATACAACAGATCGCTCGCAAACACCCTGGTCAACACGCACAGGCAGTCCACACAACGCCAATACCAAAAGCTGCTGGACTCGTTTCCAAGCGGGGCTACGTGCCTCGAAAGTGCAGTCCATCAACCAGTCCACCTCCTACCCGTTCCTGCAATATGCCTGCAGGTAGAAGCAGCTCATTCCTCGTACAGTTTTGGCTTTCAGGAAGGCGCTTCAGTTGCATCTCTTTCATGGGTTTGGCGTCACGACCCGCGAGGTGATCTTCAAGGAACTGGCAAAGGCCCAGTTTCACGAGAACCCACCACAAAGACTTTTCGTGCTGCAGGGGAAGCTAGAGCCTGTCCTCGACATGCTCGCCTCCCCTCGCTTCACTACTCCGACGACGTCAGTATTGTCGCTCTTTCAAAAGACTCTGTTGCTCGTCGCTCTCGCAGCAGGAAGCCGGGTCTCAGAGATCGCAGCAATGGCACGCCCGGGACAACATTTCTCCAAGAACCCTCCATGTGCGCTCGTTCTGACCGCTGACAAGTTCCAGTACTACAACCAGACCCTCACCCACACGCCACCGCTCATTTCTTTCGCCTCACTGCTGCCGGATGGCCGGACACACGACCTGGGCCTTTGGACCACACTCAACGTCTGCGTAGCACGATGTCCGTCGAACAATGACTTGTTGCTCATCCATCCTACTACAGGCAAACCACTCAAGACATCATCGGTGGGGCATTACATCTGCTCGTTTATCAATGAAGCCACACCGCATGCCTTCACTTAAGCTCATGACGCCAAAAAATCTGCCTAATCTCTCGCTTGGACGCGTGGGGTCCCCCTCCAAGACTTCATATCCAAGGAGTTCTGGAAATCGCCCCACGTGTTCGGGCACAAGTACCTATTAGCAGTGGGGAACCCTAACCAACCTTGCGTCTCACTGAGAACAAGGTGGATAGTCCCTCTCGCGTCAAAGGTTTGTGACATTACGCTAGCTAATGCCAGAAACTTTCGTACATATTATCAGGTAACTACGTGTATATATTATCTTACCATATTGTTATGAAGTACTCACGGATTACGTTGGTTTCCTCTGTATGTATTTACTTGAGCCGACTCACTATACGGCAAGGTTACCATTTTAGCTATGGTACACATGGTAGATACTTCAATATTGAGGATTCTACTGCCACCATCTGGCTGAACGTTCAATCACACTCATACTAGGAGGCAGTTTGTATTGCTGTACATAATTACTATTTAGATGCTCATACTCTAGACCCGCTTATGGTTTGGCCGCTATGAGCGTATATATTGGCTATCGTAGGCACCAAGCATTACTTGGCCTCATACAGTCATTACCACCGTTCATACAAATGTGCTATCATTCCCTTACACGGCAAGCGCTTTTTTCAGAACACACAGTTTAAGATGCAGCTGATCCATCCAACTTCTGTGCTCTTCTGGCATCTGCCAGCTAGCGCTACATGATGGTATTTTCTAAGCTAAACCATATGGTTCTTATGAAGTGGAAGAGAAGATAACCCTTGTTATCTCGATTCTCTCGATAAAAAGTTATTTATCTGCAACGTAGCCAGAGCCATATGGGGTCTCCTCCTCCCCCTGCTATCTTAACAATACACTCCTTACGGGAAGCAGCTTCGCTATGAAGGAGCTCGGCGGAGCCCGCTTATATAGATAGGGAGGGGGTGGGGGGGTTTCGGCCGCCCGAGACAGTGGGAGACGCCACTGTACCTAGAAGACGTATAGACCCCCAAGCGCAGACGCCACCCCCTTACCTAGAAGACTCTCAACGCCGGTCAGTCAGTTTCTTTTTTTTTATTACCTAAAAACTCGAAGAACTTGAAAGTTTCAAAATTCCCGAGTAAGGTTAAAAGAAATAAAGGCCTAATTTGGTCAAAAACTATATTCAAATAGCATCATCAAGATTCTCTCGTAGATGCGTCTCAGTAACGTTTCCTCTTCAAGATTCATTAGAATAAAAGCAGAAGCGCAATGCTAAGCCATATGGCTTTCACTACGTTACAGAGGAATAGCTTCTCATCGAGAAAATCGAGCTAACAAAAATTATATTATATCGAGTTAAACTCATTCAGGTTACGAGACGGCAAGCAAACTCTGCAAGGAGTACTCTTCAACCAAAGGGCCTGGTACCAAAGCAAAGCCTGACAAGCACCACTTCTTCAAGAGGATTGCTCCCATCATTGGCCGCACGCTGGAGAAGTGCGAGCGAGAGAACGGCATGATGTAAGTTTGGCGCAAGAAAGGTTCTAACAGCCGTTGGGTCAGCAGTGTGGGATGGATCACTCATTTTGTGATGTTAATTATCCGGCTTGATTGATTCTTGTTCGGCGGACAACGTAAATTATCTGGCTTGATTGATAAATTCTTGATAGGTGGACAGCGTAACTTGCCCGGCTTGATTGATTGATTCTTGATGGGTGGACAACTTAAATTATCCGGCTTGATTGATTCTTGATAGGTGGACAACGTAACTTGTTCAGCTTGATTGATTGATTCTTGATAGGTGGACAACGTAAATTATCCTGCTTCATTGATTAATTCTTGATAGGTGGACAACGTTCCAACTAATAGGAAGTGTTGCTTGTTAGTGGCAGGACCTAAATTTTTCAGGTTAAGAAAGCTCTGAAGGAAAGAAAGTACTGAGGTAATTTTTACATATAGTTGGTACCAGATGTAACGTCACGTTGACGCAATGCAATGCCAGTTGGTATGTCATTACGATATTGATTCCCTTCGGTGATTTTAGCATCGATGTTCTTCGGCACAATTGCAATAGATAAAACCAACAGCTGATCGACTCTTAACTTGAAGTAAACATTAAAAAATATTATGCGAGGTGCCTCTTGCCGTCGGCATCCCCCTTTGGGGGGGGGGGTTGGCTTTGCGTCTGTATCCGTGATGGCACTCCAATAATTATCTATGGTGCATTCCTTCTCAATTTGGTGCATAACCTAGAACGAATATCTGGAATAATTTTGCCGTTTTATATTATTGAGAAGTAGCATTCTCTTGATTGGGTTGCTTGTTGTGAGACAGGTTAGATGCTAGGCGTAAACCAGCACAAGTTGTCAGGCTCTATTGCTGAGGATGGCCTCTGAGCGCGCTCGCAACTCGGAGCGAGTGGACGGATTCCATACTAAACTTTTTGCGTTTAAAAACTAATTAGGATATGAATATGTCTGAGCTTGTGTGTGGCTCTACCAACACCTTCTTGTCATCACTCACTCGTCCTGCAAGATACAGATACAGACACTAGGCCGCATCCTCCAGAAAGGGGGGTGGCCGACGGCAAGGCGCACCTCACACCCTCATACGCTCACACTCACACAACATAGCCCTTTTTGTGCTAAAGAGTACGGCCGGTACCCCCTTAACATACACTCTGGGTCACGGGTGCAATCTGAGGATCCGTCGTCAGCAGCAGGGCCCGACAGTTTTCACTGGTTTACCCCCGCCGCGTTATAATGTCTGGGCCCCCCCCCCACCCACGACCATCCCGACAGCGGGATGGCAAGGGCGGGAAAGCACATCAGAGCAAAATCAACCATTCAACCATTCTCAACTCACGTCTGTTCATTGCACGCTCTCTCGCCACCTCTGCATTCATGTCACTCTTTCCCAATGCCTACTTCACACCATCCATCCACCCAAACTTCGGTCTACCTCTAGGCCTACCGCCCTACGGGGGAGTCTGCATTAACTTCGCGTTGAGACTCCGGTGGAACATGGAAGCAAATAATAAATGAATACCTCTAGGCCTGCGACCACTCGCCTCCGCATTCATCACCTTTTTCACCAATCTCCCTTCATCCATCCTCTCCATGTGCCCGAATCATCTTAGCACACGCGAATCCACTCTGTTCCCTCCAACTTCTTCACCATCCCTGTTCTGATTCGAACTACGTCGTTGGTGATCCGGTCTCTCAGCGTTACTCCAGCCATGCTCCTCCAACATTTCATCTCGAAAACATTCAACCTTCTTCTCTCCTCTGCTCTCACCCCCCAAGCCTCAGCTCCGTAGAGTACAGTTGGGACAACAACACCC
>SDVV010036737.1:0-10918 GCA_016164225.1 Gammarus roeselii
TTCAGTGCACTGTAGACAGGCGGCTCTCCACCTGAGCACTTACTTCAGAGTCGGGGAGACAAACTAACGAGCACAGTAATGATGAAACAACTGAAATGCAGTCGAGAAGTTTCAATTATTACACTCTACCGATCCTTTCATAATTAAAATCTTTTAAAGCTACGTCAAGTGAGCATCATTCAGATAGAAGTTAGAACAGCAACGTAGGTGCAGGATCAGAGTAGATGAATGCAAATTATTTTCTTGCGATAACTGTAGTTCCTGATAGTCCTTTAGACCTTCGCTAAAGTGAACTCAGACCCCTTTCTCCAGTGACACCAACAGCCTTACAACACAACTAGTGAGCACTTACGACCACTGAAGCAGCGCCCATGCCATGAACACAGGCACATGGCCGCTCCTATCAGATGGAGGATGGCCGGGTGATAAACAATCCTTTCAATCATCCCATACGCCCACACATACAAATTTTAGCCATTACAGAAATAAAAGAAGCCGTGGTACTCACCAGAATCCTGCCGGTGGTGGTCTGCCCAGAGATGAGTTCTCCCGCCCAGTCCTTTGCTTCTGTGACAAAGTTTCCTTCCACGACGTTCATGTTCTTTGCACTTTGAGGTGGCATGCCCGCCTGCTGCTGCTGCTGGGCCATCTTCTCCTTCTGCAGCTGGACCTCCTGTTCTGTGGCCTCCTTGTGGCGACAGAACAAGAACTCGAATAGCCTCCATATTAGCACGATGAAGATACCCGCTAGGAAGGTGAAGATGCTGGACAGCAGGAAGCACCAGTACTTGCGGTTCTTGAGACAGTCGTCCTGAATGGTGGCGTCGTCGAGTTCTTCTGACATCTTGAAGAGGGAGGAGTAGGACCATGACCGGAGGAAAGACTAGGGACCTCCTCAAGCTGCTCTGAGGAACGGTATCGAGTGGAACCTTCGCAAGGTTAGGGAGCTACTAGCAGGGGAATGAAAGGAGATCACCTAAAAGCAGAACCACTTCGTTTCGAGAGAACAACACTTCACTTTTAAAGTTAGGAAGCAAAGATGCTTTTCTTCTTCTCATGAGATGCGGCATTGTTTCAGTCTCTATGTTTTAACCTTATTACGAATGAACTCCTATTGTCTACTCATCGTGAATGGGTGATGTAAGCAGCTCACCCATTTTAGAAAACAGCAGCACACTGTTTAACCCAGCGCTATCTAAACGCCCTTAATGTGGACATGGTCGCAATTGAAGCAGTCAGTATCTATTATACACAGAATGTTTAGCTGGTCGGATAAGAGTATGAAGCAATAAGTGGGGCCGATAGGAAGGGAAGTTTCAAGGTGCTCAGTGTCCACACCGTCGCCCTACGGCTCAGTCCACACACTATCGTCAGCTCGCCAGGCACTCCGACAAGAATACTCGACCTGCACAATCAATAGTGGGACCTCAGCCAATCCCCGCCCTGCTTGACCGTGACGTCACCAACACATCACACTACGTCACCGATGGACTATCCAATAGCTTAGTTGAATATCTCTTGGGTCGAGACCTCTCATTGGCTGCCTCATGCCATGGCATCACAGCCTGCACCAATGATGAAGGCGCTTTCTCAGTGTGTGTTGCAATCTCTTGGGCGGGACTTCAAACGAGGCGTTCTTTAGTGATAAAGACCACCCCTTTGTATAACAGTCGCTGAGAGTACGCCATAGTTAGTCCTTCTTAAGCCTCTTTTCATGAGAGCGACTCGATTTGTTCACATGTGTGAGCAGGAAAAGGTTAGTCAATCCACAAACATGTTCCCGGCCCGGTTCACTCATGTCACGGCGTGGACGGTATGCAAGGCAACGGGACCTTCCAAACGGGTCCCCATCAGACCACGTCTGTTTGTCATACATTAATAACGCAATAACATCCTGATCCATCTAGAATTACCTTCACTGTCACTGCCACTTCAACTCATGAATGTCGAACGCTTTTGATGTGAGTGATGAATCGCGATGAGAATTCATGGATATCGTTCCAATTATTCAGGAACATTCTAAACGAGCTGTTGTCAAAAAAGGAGTGTGCATACCTGTAGCGTACAGTGCAAACTCATCCCGCTAGCACCGTCAGGTCAAAGACGATCTATGAATAGATTGAGAGGCACGATGCTCACTCTACGGACAATACTATCTGTGTTTAACTTATAAAAATCCATAGAGTCCAATCAAATTTAGTTAGGCCTTTTGGCTAACACGGTTTGCAGTTCAGCGTGGAAAATTCCGGTCCCTAAATAATATATAAACTCCATTGCCTGGATTATTATTGAGCCCATCATATTTACGGTCGTTTTTTTTTGTTTATTAATATTCTCCTGTAAGAAAAGTTTACGCAAATTAACTTGAGATGACATTTGTTCCTGCTATACCAAATAAGTGATAGTAGCCACAATAAAAACCATAATCCCTTGTGAAAACAAACCTTTTAATACTGAAAATATGTTTAATTTCTGAAAATACTAGGTTTTATCAACACCCCAGGTTTCTCAAGAAGTCAAAACGATACTGCAATCGTTTCACCAGAACAGTTGCAGGTATTAACTTTTTCTCCATGATTTTTAACGTTATTCAATTACTTGAACATACACTTGACAATACATATTATATCTTTGAACAAAATTTCGAATTATATTGAGCCTTCCATAGAAATTATTCACTCGATGTTTTTTTTTAATGAACTCATAAGATTTTTACTTGTATTCAAATATCACACACTGTTATACAGAATTTATCAAATACAGTTACAATATTTCACAGTGTACTACATTATTGGGGAAAATATAGTTCAAAGTATAGCACTGTTATACAGTATGAGGGAGAATTAATTTCCAAGTAATACACACTGTTATACAGCATTGGGGATAATACAATTCAAAGTATTACACTGTTAAACAGTATTGGTGAAAAAACAGTTCAGAGTTATACACACTGTTATACAGTATTGAGGAAAATACAGTCGATCGATGCATGCCAGAGTATTTTGACCAACACCTTCCCGTGTAAATGATAGAGTAATGGGTAATGGACAGTATATTTTGACCAACACCTTCCCGTGTAAATGATAGAGTAATGGGTAATGTACCTAGATACGGTAACTTGCCCAGCACTGGTTATACACATGAAGAGAATAAACAACATATAAGTAGAGAAATACGCCGGCAAAGATGAAATTTCCAGAGGTAATTCACTACCAACAAAATCCTGCAATTGAGTAAAAAATAGATTCTATTCATGTTTAACTTAAATGCCTTTTATCACAGTTACTGAGCCTTCAGCCGAACTATCATCACATAAGGCTGTTGATGTAAACACACCAAGAAGCTACAGGAATCAGGGGCGGATCAACAGATGGTGAAGCCCCACCCAGAGGTCGACGGCAGTGACAGCTTTTCTGCGACTAAATATGTAGCTACCTTAATGTGTAAATTTAGAAAAAATATTTAAAAACTGTCGAATTAGGAAAATGAGGATTCCGATGTATTCCAATTATTTATGATAAAAACATTGTTCTCCACTGCGCTCCAGATAATAGTTGTAAATTAATGTTTCCAAGACCACGTTCCAATGTTGCATCACAGTGTGACAAATGTTAAAAACCACAAATAGGTTTGATTCAGCTAAATTCCTCGAGTTGAGTAATATTTTCAACTATATTTTGTTCCTTAGTTGAGTTTTTTTCAGGTGGTAATAAGAAAACAACTTGGACACTCTAGACAATCGTTTTAACACTCTAGATCGCCTTTTCGTTCAATGTGGTGTCTATGCCAACATTCATCAGGCGCAGCAGACCCAAATGATTTGCGTTGCCTGTAAGCCTATTTCGCTCAACCGACCCCAATGCAAATTGTTCCAATTTCGTTGTGAATACGCTATTCCAACACTATAAATTGCAATACTCCTTCACCGGAGCCAATTATTGATGTTTCATACGAGTTATTTACCAAATGAATGAAAACACTCAACCTCTGAAAATGCGAAATTTGCGATTTGCAATTCAGTGATAATTTATGTGGCCTACATAAGAGCAAATCACCCAAGCCGAATTAGTTGAGTCAACCTCATGACACGAAGCACTAGACAATATCCAATAGTGATCTGCGCTTCCATATTTATATTTACTTTGTGATAACCTTATCAAATGTTACCTCGACAGGAAACAATTACGACATGACACCTAGTGGCTCCTTACACAATGTCTGTCAATTGAGTTGCTCACGAACACAGGTCCACTATTTTAAGAAGGTGAGGACAACAACACTCCACGATTGTAAGAAAGTGAGGACAACAGACCTGCACGATTCTAAGAAGGTGAGAAAAAACAGCGCTTCACAATTGTAAGAAGGTGAGGACAACAGAGCTCCACGATTGTAAAAAGGTGAGTACAGGAGCACCACGATTGTAAGAAGGTGAGGACAACAGAATTCCACGATTGTAAGAAGGTGAGGACAACAGAGCTGCACGATTGTAAGAAGGTGAGGACAACAGAGCTCCACAATTGTAAGAAGCTGAGGACAACAGCGCTTCACGATTGTAAGAAGGTGGGGACAACAGAGCGCCACGATTGTAAGAAGGTGAGGACAACAGAGCTGCACGATTGTAAGAAGGTGAGGACAAGAGCTCCACAATTGTAAGAAGGTGAGGACAACAGCGCTTCACGATTGTAAGAAGGTGGGGACAACAGAGCGCCACGATTGTAAGAAGGTGGGGACAACAGAGCTCCACGATTGTAAGAAGGTGAGGACAACAGAGCTCAACGATTGTAGAAGGTGAAGACAACTGAGCTCCACAATTTTAGAAAATGAGGACAACAGAGCTCCACGATTGTAGAAGGTGAGGACAACAGATCTCCACGATTGTAGAAGGTAAGGAAAACATAGCTCCACGATTGCTAGAAGGAGGTGAGGACAACAGCGCTCAACGATTGTAGGTGAGGACAACAGAGTTCCACGATTGTAAGAAGTTGAGGACAACAGAGCTCAACGATTGTAGAAAGTGAGGACACAGTCAAAATCAGTCATATGATCTGAAGTTAAACAGTTCAAGTTCACCATCTCATTTAATGAATAGTTTAAGTGTTTTGGTAAAGATTCTCTCTCATGACTGAAACTTGAAAACCTAAACAATGATAAGGTCCGATAATGCAAGAAATGTCTATTGTGTTCATTTTAATAAATATATTTATGACCTTCAAACAGAACACCCAGACTCATAAATGAATAAGAGAATCGCCATGGCAAACACGCGATTGGAGTCGGTAATGATAATAATAACGGATTTCATCGCAATTATGGTAGGTCATCTAATATGGTGTTTGTGCCTGGGTCAAGATAGGAGTATTTTGATTAGGCGCGTTATCTAAGTGGCATCAATTAGTATAATTATGTAAATGAACAGTGAATTTGTCATTGGAAAAACTTCCGTCCTCACGCAGATTTGATCCCGCGTCGCATGAATACGAGTCCAGCACGCCACCCACTAAGCCATCCAGCACAACAAGCTTTCGTGGGTATTGTGTACTGTTTAGGGTCGACTACCAGTCCATCTGTTTATCACTGTTATAGAGAGCACAATAACCGTGCTCAAGATGTTAGAGAGAACATACCAACAATTTTGTTTGAAGACTAACCTATGTAAATGAACAATGAATTCATAACTCAACGAGATTGTTGGTATATTCTCTTAAGCATAATTATGGTCATAAGACCTCCAGTCACATCCTTCCATATAATGTCTGATGTGTCGATCAGCTGATACTCGACCAATAGGGCATAATAGTAATATCTGATGTGTCGATCAGCTGACACTCGACCAATAGGGCATAATAGTAATATCTGATGTGTCGATCAGCTGACATTCGACCAATAGGGCATAATAGTAATATCTGATGTGTCGATCAGCTGACACTCGACCAATAGGGCATAATAGTAATATCTGATGTGTCGATCAGCTGACATTCGACCAATAGGGCATAATAGTAATATCTGATAAGTGTCGATCAGCTAACAATCGACCAATAGGGAAAAAAAATAGTAATATCTGATAAGTGTCGATCAGCTGACGACCAATAGGGCATAATAGTAATTATTATCATTATTATTATTAAATCATTCATTTCCATCGTCTAGCAATGGGTTTTCAATACTTAGGTAAAATACATCAAACTTAGTTTTCATATGCACCATTTGAATTAGCGAAACGAGATATAAAGTGAATTTGTGACAGCACATCTGTCGGTGGCCGGTTTGTAGCAACTTCATGTTTCAAAACAAGATTCACAATATATGTTATTGAAAATCTTATAAAAAAACACATGGGAATGAGATTGATAAATCCAAAATTAATACATCGCAGCTCATCTCTAGTGTGCTGCTGGCTCGCCTTTATGGAACTGAATGGAATTCACAATATACCATCATACATGTACACATACAAATACACATTCAAATGTGCACACACCTACCTACATTTATGGATGACAATAAGTGTAATACACATTCATATGTGCACACACCTGCCTACATATATGGATGACAATCAGTTTAATGCACATTCATACGTGAATACATCTACCTACTTATATGGATCACAATTAGTATAATACACATTCCTCCTATAAGCTCATACCTACCTACATATATGGATGAACAATCAGGATAATACATATTCATATGTGCACACACCTAACTACATGTATGTATGACAATCAGTATAATACACATTCGTATGTGCGCACACATACCTACGTATATGGATGACAATTACTATAATTATTAAATTGCTATTAAATCCTTTATTTCAATCATCTGGCAATGGGTTTTCAATTTTTTAAATAGTACACATAAAACTTTATTGCCGTAAACACAATTTGAATTAACGTTAACGGAAATTCAAATTAAAATTCGTCGCTGGTTCTGATTTCATGCAACAGATTATAAATTATAACGTTATAATCAATGATCGACAGCAAACATCGTATTTGAGGTAAGAATCAGGAATTCCTGGCACGAAATACATGGGGTGGGGCGATCACGAAATACGTGGGGTTGAGAAAATTACGAAATACATAGGATTGGGAAAGCCGCCAGCACACGGGGCTACGAAATCCTGAGAACTTGGGGTGGGGAAATCAAAATGCTCTAACATATTGTAAAGATGGGGTAAGATATGAATACTAAAGGGTTGAATAGGTGACATAAATTGTACATACAATATATACATAGCACTGGATATACATATTTCATGACGAAATGCGCTAACATATTATAAAGATGGGTATAAAACATTGTATGAATAATAAAGTGGTGAATAGACTACATAAGTTATTCATAAAATATATACATAGCACTGAAATATATACACTTCATGACCGCTAGGAAATGATTAAATGATTGACAATCAGAATATATCGATACTGGAGTACAGAAACCGAATTAATATACTTGTGGTATAGAAGATGAAGCACAATATTAGCTTATGTGACAAAGATTGTATCTTCAAAAATGATACGGTAAATGGTAGATATGATTCAATAAATTATATTCTCGTCGAGTTGGCCTCTATCAAAGCTGGAAGCTACCTATCGTTCCTCAAAAGTCCAATTTGAATTCGTCACTGCTCATCTCTAGGGGCCGCCGGTTTGGATTACATGGAGCGAAATATTATTTACAATAGTATCACCTGTACACATACAGAGATGACTATTTTGACAAAATAATTCCGACTACATAGCGTTGGAAAAACCAGTGACACGCGGGGTTGAGAAATAAAAATACTTGGGGTTGATGAACAACGAAATACATTGGTGTGGAAAATAACAAGTACATGCGGGGACAAATCACGCATGCATGTGGTTAGAGTCCTGAGAACATGGGGTTGGGACATCAAATGTGCTAACATATTGTAATGAGTAGTCTACATTATTGTACGATGACAAAGATATGGATGGATAACATGAATTATACAGAAAATATGAATACAATACAGGGTTGGGGAAATCGAAAAGCACTAACATATTGTAAGGATGGGTCTACACCATTGTATTAATAATGAAGATGTGAATAGGCGACATAAGGTATACAAAAACATTATACCTAAAATACATACCAAACAATTGAATATACAATTTACACACTTCAAGACCGCTAGGAAATGATTACATGATTGACAATCATAAATAATACAATGCTGGAGTACACAAGTTGGATGAATACACTTCTGTTGTAGAAGACAGAGCAAAATGTTAGCTTTTAAGGCAATGATTGTATCATCAAAGATGGTACGGTAATTGGTAGAAATAATTCAATGAATTATATTAAAATCGAGTAAACCTTTGTCAAGTTAGATGCTGCCTATCGTTCCTCGAAAAAACTGAGTTCGTATTTTAATTATACTAAAACGACTGGAACATTTGAAACATAGAAATATACAAAACGCTAGTTAACACTTATGGTGATTGGCAAAGACAATTGTGATCGGTAACAGCATAGAAAACATATGTATCGTCTGAGTAAAAACGATTAGATGGTGTCTCAATGTTGAGAGTTATGGTGGTGGTGGTGGTGTGGTCGCTCATGAACTGAAATGCATTTTTTGGTTATTGGTATTATGCATCTAGCTTGTGTTTGTTGGCAAAGTTACCGTTTTGAATTGATCGGTCAACAGGTGTTCATTAAGCCTATTCTTGAAGGAGTTGTGGATTCAAGATTCTTGAGGCTTGTTGGGAGGTTGTTCCAGGATTTTGGTCCAGTAATCGAAAAAGCTCGACAGGCAGTTTCTGTTTCCTGTGTTCAACGTGCAGAGTATCATTATTTCTCGGGAATCAATTGTTCTTTTCACCTCAAGAATATATGTGCCTTTGGCTGCCGTTTGAATGTTTTTCTAGAAGATCTTTATGAATTCTGATCGACTCATGGAGTGCCAGTTTGTTGTCGATATTGAGCCACTGTAATTTTTCGAGGAGAGGACTTACGTGGTCTCGTTTTCTGTGGTTACCATCGCATGTTATTCTTGCTGCAAAGTTTATACAACGTTGTACATTCCCTCCTTGGGTTTTGGTGCATTTCCCCCAAATTGAAAGACAGTAGTTAATGTGAGAAAATATTAAAGCGTGGACAATCAGTAATCTTGATTTGAAATCCAATTCTTTTTTTGTGGACTTTAGGAACAAAAGTGCTCCATTCAACTAGAAACACAGAGTAGTTACGTGGTGTTTGAAGGAGAGATCGGGATCAAACCATACTCCCAGACTTATAACTGTATCTTCAACAGGAATGTCAGATTTGCCTATCCTGATAGAGAAATTCATTGGAAGTTCGTTTCTTTTCGAGTTGCATTTTTTTTTTGTGAGTTGAGCTGAGTCCATTTTTATCATACCAAGATTTCTGATTAGTTACGGCTGTCTCAGCGTCGACTTTCATTGCATTCAGATCCGACGGTTTTTGATGAGCAATATTTGAACATCATCGGCGTACATTATCATTTTCGCTTGATTTTTGGGTAATTTACAGTCGATGTCATTTACAAAAACCAGGAGCAACAAAGGGCCAAGTATCGAACCTTGAGGGACCCCAAAGGCAACTGTGGCCGAATTTGACATAGGTGGGTTATCGAGTTTAACTGATTGTTGTCGATTCATCAGATAACTTTCGAGCCAAGTAGGGTCAATTCCGATGTTGCGGAGTTTACCAAAAAGAATTGTATGGCTTACAATGTCGAAAGCTTTGTATAAGTCTAGCACTACCAGCAGAGATACCTGCCCCTCATCAAAGTTTTTGTACAGATCTTCAGTGATGCTCATAAGTGCGTCTTCTGTTGACAATTTTCGCCGATAAACATACTGGCAGTCATTGAACAGCTTGTTTGATTCGAGGTAGTCAAGAAGTAATATCTGACAAGTGTCGATCAGCTGACACTCGACCAATAGGACATAATAGTATTCTCTGATAAGTGTCGATCAGCTGACACTCGACCAATAGGGCATAATAGTTATATCTGATAAGTGTCGATCAGCTGACAATCGACCAATAGGGAAAAAATAGCAATATCTGATAAGTGTCGATCAGCTGACAATCGACCAATAGAGCATAATAGTAATATCTGACAAGTGTCGATCAGTTGAGAATCGACCAATAGGGTATAGTAGTTATATGTAATAAGTGTCGATCAGCTGACAATCGACCAATCGAGCATAATAGTAATATCTGACAAGTGTGGATCAGCTGACAATCGACCAATAGGGCATAATAGTAAAATGTAATAATTGTCGATCAGCTGGCAATCGTGGCGCTGTATCGTGTTTGATTCTAAGCGAGCCACCGTCCAACGATGTTCCTATACCTCCCCATATCGCTATGAAAATGCGTAAACTGTAATTTTGTGCTTATTTTATTCCGGGTTATGTCGGGAAAGGAGAGCAATGGTAAAATTGAGATGGACTCGTATGCTGTTCTAGAAGGGCTTCCCCGAATTAGATCATTGGAAATTTAATTGATTTAATCCATGAAGAAAATTGTCCAGATATAATACCGTGAGAAGTTATCAGAGAAAGTTATATTGTGGAAGTGATGAGAGAGCGTGCAATGAACAGGCGTGAATTGAGAATGGTTGTAAATAGTTGATTTTTGACGCTTCTCTGATGAGCTTTCCCGCCCTTGGCATCACGTTGTCAGGATGGTCGTGGGTGGGGGATGGGGGGCGGTCATTATGATGCGACGAGGGTAAACCAGTGAAAGCTGTCGAGTCCAGCTGCTGACAACGGATCCTCGGACCGCACTCGTCACCCAAGAGTGTGTGTGGCGGGGTTACCGGCCGGACCCTTTAGGACAAAAGGGCTATGTGAGGTGCGCCTTGCCGTCGGCCATCTCCCTTTCTGGTGAATTCGGCTGAGTGTCTGTATCT
>SDVV010036738.1:0-10918 GCA_016164225.1 Gammarus roeselii
TATAAATACATGTAAATATCTGTATATATATATGGGCATCGATACAGTCAGCTTTTACCAAGTCAAATGCTTGATTTTCTTCGGGCGTGAGCTCATGAATTGTGCCAATGATAAGGAATTCACTCAAGCACCCGCCCTAGAGACTGTTAAAGTCCCACATTGCTGATGAAGACACATGATGTTCAGGGTCAAAGTCTTTGCAACAGGGGATGTTTATCTTGGTAAGACCTCTCGTCAACGTCAATAATCCGCCCCTTGTAGTTTTGACTATCAAGTTCAGAAGATCGATATCTTTCACCAGTTCCATTTTTATTTTGCCTTCATATAGGGCAGATTGCATTGCAAAGCCAGAGGCACTTACAAAATGGAATGAGAGCGACATGATTAGCTTCTAGGATTTGAACCAGGTGGATCGTGCGTTCCTCACTGGCGTCTAGACTCTCCATGCAAATACTGACTTGACCATAACCTTCCTCCTCTTCTGTGATTTGATATAGTCTGATGTTACCAGTTCATTCCATTTTTATAGGAGGGAAGTCTTCCAGAGCAATGGGTGTGTTCAAGGCAAGGTATGAAAAATGAAAGTATGTGTCTTTGTACAGGAAATAAGTATGTTGCGCTTGTCGTTCAAAATTTGAGATGTTTGTATGTTGCTTCAAGTGGAAATGTGCGATGAGGCTTGTGAACACACATTTATTGTTTTTTGATTTGATATAGTCTGATGTTAACGGTACATTCCATTTCTATAAGAGGGAAGTCTTCCAGAGCAATGGGTGTGTTCAAGGCCGGGTATGTATAATCAAAGTATGTCTTTGTACAGGAAATAAGTATGTTCCGCTTGTCGATTAAAATTTGAGATGTTTGTATATTGTTTCAAGTGGAAATGTGCGATCAGGCTAGTGAACACACAATTTTTTTTTTGTCTTGATGTTGACAATGTGGTAGCGGCCTGGACAGTTTTTGGGCCAAAGAACATAATCCCCCATATGTTTTGTTCCATTAGCACCTGTCTTGTAGAATTTAAGCTCTACACTGGTTACTGTTTTGATTGACAAGGCACTACCTTCTAGCTCCGTTTTTTTCTAATCTATTTTGTAAATCTATTTTGTAAATCAGCTCACCTAGAAGTGTGTTTTTTGTTAGCTGGATTGCTTTTGTGTAAAGCACCCAGTCCTTATCATCTGCCGATGCATCCTCAAATAATTTACCCATTTTAATATCCACGGTGCATTTGAGTCTTTGGAATTGGCCTAATTTCAATGTAGCACATTCCTCTAGCTCCTCTCGTCCTAATGTAATCAGTCTGGATATGTTGTCATGTTCAGTGTTTGGTATAAATTTGGAAGTTACATGAGTGTTCTCCAAAATACCTTCAGAGGTAGGCGGATAAAATAAAAGCTCACGTATCGTAGCCGAATCATCAGTAGGCTAAACATCGGGTAGTTCCGGAGCAGTAGGCTGAGTGATGAACTGTCCAACAGTAGAATGCACCAAGGGTGCATCCAACGTGGCAGTAGGCTGAATATCGGGTTGTTCCGGAGCAGTAGGCTGAACATCGGATTATTATAAAGACGGATCAGCAGCAGCAGCACCGAGTTGCGGGCTTGCGCTAGTGCTTGCGGACATAGCGAGGCTAGGCTGCAAGGTTGCGAGGCTTGCGCTAGGGCTTGCGAGGCTAGGTTGCGGACAGGTCTCACTTCGGTATGGTCCACTCCCTGCTCCTCGAGTTGCATCCACCAATGGTGGCTGAGTTTTCCTACAAGGAAAATAAAATTATTGAAAGATTTATCGATAATAAAAGATTTACAAAGTTTCAGAAAGGATATCTTTAGAAACAGACATGTTAGAAATACCAACATTTTGAGAAAGGTGTGTCGCTGACGAGATCAAGAGCACAAATAATGCCTGAACTGCACCATTCACCGTTTCATTCAACGATTGTCATACACCGTCAGATAACCATCTATCAAATAGTTGCCTTACGCTGCCAGATGTACAATAATTTGGGTGATAAAACAAAATGAAACCGCTTTACGTGATGTAACCTGTTTGCCTGCCTGCAACGGTGGGGTCGTATTAAACTGGCACCTCTTCATCAGCTTCTCGTCCAGTAAACATTTTCAAGTTTGAACCTCAAGTCTGCAAAAACTGGAGTTAATAGAAATATGAGATCTTGCAGTGACCCATAAACTGACTCTCCAGAGGATTGCATTCGTTGAATCTGGTAATTTTGTGTCAGCGACACTAACAAAATTTAAAGTTATCATGTATATTTGGAAGATGAAAGAACAACAGTCTATTTTATTGAGACAAGATTCGTCGAGTGTTGAGCTGGAATGCAACTTTGAAGAAATATCGCTTGTATTTTTTAAATAGTAAATTAAAAATGCACAAGCCTAGAATTGTACTAAGCCCTGACTTTATGGTGAGCTTTTTCAGTCATGAGGTTACCATGCTGGATCGCAGTATATTTCAGCCCAAACAACTTGAGCGGATCTCGGAAGACAAGCCAATAACGTTGGATGTACCAGACAGCTCATTCCATAGTGGAAGCGCCTCCTCAATCTATGATGAAGACGTTGCAGAAGGAAGATCCTGCTCTTAACACTATTGATACAATGTAAAGCATTATTGTATGTACACTAACCTGTGTAATGCAACACGTCCGACTTTGTAAAAGTCAGTTTCTGTAGTCTGTTGAATCTTTTGCGGGCAGTGGCACGCTTGTCTTTGCCACGGTTGACGTGGTTGCCATGCTTGATGCTGCTGACAAGAACTTTGCAGGTAGTGATGTCTGTACGGGTTACCGTACCTAGGATACACCTGATAGTTGGCGATGACTGGCCCGCAGATAGCCCTGAGACAGATAATGTGCTCGAGGGGTATCGTACTGCGTCGGTCTGCACATGAACGAAAAAATTTAGTAGGAGATAAAACAGTTTCTGCTCAAAGTTAGAAGCTATCTTGAGGAGAAAAAAAAATTATTACAGAGTCCAAAAAAATATGCAGATATTTCGTTAAACATATGCTGACATACCTTATCGCACTGAAGTTCTGGGTTGATCTGGCCTACTCCCGATCAACTTTCTACCACGATCTGTTGAGAACCATAGTAATGAATTAATGAATAAAAATCAGTTGATGGAAAATAAAACAGATTAACCAACAGAAACCCGAGGCTTGATGATGAGAATTTCTTCAAACAAAGATTACCTGGGGATGTTTCACCGAACGGGTCCTTGATTTCAGCATATCCTTGATGGAGTACCTCTGCAAAGAGAAAGAATACATAACCTAAAGGTTCATTGATAAATAGTTAGTTGTGTATCAGCTATTGGGGAGGATGGAAACGGTTAGGTATCACGACATCAATGTCTTCAACAAACCCGCTCGATTGTTTTTGAGCGGGTTCTCGTCCAGCGGGAAGAGTGTCCTAATTGGTAAATTTGTTACTAAATACTTTGGTAGCTTCGACAAGGTGATCGCTTCGGGGTCAAAGCACTTTACTGTACAAAAACATGTATACATGAAAATTCATACAGGCCAAGTCGCATTTGATTCATTGTCAAAAAAAAATCGAATAGAAAACTTCTTGTCGTTCACGGCGATTTCATGTTAGAATCAGAGTCTCTACGTATTATTGCACGCGTATTATTGCACGGGCACCACGCAACTTTTAGTGGGATATATTTAAACCAATCACTTGTTAACTCTAATCCATTCCACCGCTCAATATCTTTGAATACCACACACTTTGTTATTCAACGTATGCGAGGTATAAATTAGTTACATTACTTTGGCAAAACATTCCTTACACAGGACAAGATTGAATCGTTTATTTCCGTACATAAGTTGCATGTAAAACAAAAACAATATGAGCACATCTTGGTCGATTTCACACAGTGGAGAGATTCGAAACTCTTGATTAGAGCACACAATGCAGGACATGAATTTGAACAAGTGATGCCGCTATAAAATATAATGCATGCCAGATTTGTGACTAGTATTGAATTAGAATGGAGAGTGTCTACTAAAATCCAGTGGCTGTTGGATCCTTCTCTAGTGCGAAGGCCCTACATCAAAGTTATACGAATATTTGTTTGTCTACAACATGTCGTGTTAATGAAAATTTCTACGGGGTTCAGAGACTTATACAAGATTTAATGAAGCGACATTTAAATTTGGCAGACGAATGTTCCCAACTGCGCACCTTGGATCAATTATCTGTGCGGATGTCGCCTACATGGAAGGTTATGCAGATAAAATGACGGAATTAGATATTTATTGATTGTCATTGATATGTACAGCAAATATCTGTTTGTACGACCCTTGAAATCAATTATATTTAAAAATATGATTGCAGCTTATGATGCTGTATTCAATGAACTAGTATGGCCTACAACTCAGATCTGTTCAGATCAAGAGACTGAGTTTATGAATGAAAGCTATAAAGCTTATTTAGCTGGCATGAACATATCCATTTATTACACCTACAACAAAGCCATTGAAGCGTCACCAGCCAAGCATGTCATACGGACTCTAAAACTAAAGTTGGGCACGTATATGCATGCTAAAAAGACGGACCACTAAATAGATGACTTACAGACTATTGTGAACTCGTCCAATGATGTATTTTTGTTGAATGACCCAAAATAAATTCAAACCCTGCTGTCCAACATGCATAAAACACGACGTAAAAGAATTGAAGTGCCCAGTTCACAACTAAAGGTGGGAGAGTATGTACGCTTTCAATACAGTGATCCCAGTCTCAAGACATTCAGCAAATGACACGAACTAAAGTTTAAGAAGGAAGTGTTTTGTATCTCACGTATTAATCAAAATCATTACCCTCCGACCAATGGGATAACACCACTCGATACTGATGAGCCCATCAAAGGATTTACCTACAGGCAGGAACTAGTCCAGTGTGAATGACTTGGTATTTATTCAATCAATGTCTTAAAGCGATGAACATGACGAGGCAGGAAGCAAATTTACAAGATTTTCACGGATTATCCCACCAGCAAGCCGACGTGGATTAATGAAGGAAATGTCGTGTCATGATGTGTGATAAACGTACTTTGAAACGAAAATTGAACTTCTATGATAAATTAAATCAATTGAAATCTTCCAAACATAAACAAACAATTAACTGATGAAGAAGTTAAAATTATCTGCGAAATATTTACAAATATACAGAGTGAAATAATGGACTGCGACAAGCTAACCAGAGCACGGATAACTAAATTAAATTCTATAATAAAACAATTAGGCAGTAAATCCTTCGGGAACAAAAGGAAAACTTCATCAACCCTGCGCGGAGGCTTTCTGTTAAATTTACTATTACAAGTTGCAGTGAGTCTCTTGATAAAAAATATTTCATGGATGAATCAGTTTTCTATCTCGTTCCAAAATCCAAGATAGATAAGTTTACAACATATTCGGTTGGCGCTAGCGCTACACCCTTCTTTGTTACAACGGGGCCCGAAAAGGCAGATCATAGCAGTCAATACAGCTGTCAAAAGTTGAATACATATGGAGACCATATGCTAGATTTTATCGCTTCCCCTCAAATATCCTTAAAATTATTTTATTTTATCCAAGGACTATATCGCAGTAGTATCACTACAGAAAATGTTGAAACACCGGAACCGATCAAACAAAAGGAGCCAAATAATGACGATGATGCAGCACTATATACAGCCTCATCACCTCGCGTGGCTAAATCATTGTCCCCCGGTTTGCTCCACGGCCTAAAAACCAACACACCACTTATATTTGAACCAAGCGGCTTCGTTAGCTATTCCAATGTCCAAAGTCGTATTCACGTTCTCGATCTTCTCAAAAGCTTATTAGTCAATGAAACCAAGCTAAGCATTCAAACATTCCTAGATAGGTTGTTTAAAGCCTTATGGAAAAATAAACTGGTGAAACTTGAAGAGGACGAGATAGACAAATTCTGGGACAGTTTATAGAAAAACACTATATCACGGGCTCGTAACACTGGCCTAACACTCGTAAACATCTGTTATACGAACTGGAAATAACACACTACCGGAAAAATCACCTAACAACATAAACTGCCACGAGAACCATGTTAGACCGTGTCTACCGTGACAGGGTGCAACATGTATACCGTTCCGGTCGATGCTACCATCAACAATGCACTTTTGAGCATGACTGGCATTATAACGTAGAGGAACAGGAAATAGAAAGGGTCGTCTAGTGTGGTAACACCCTAAATATGTGGTATCATAACACTGATGCTTTAATAAAATATATATATTAGTTAACTTTAAATATTTCACCTCTGGAGAAGGATCGAGCGCAGGTCCACTTCACACCGAGTCAGAGGAGCAACTGATGCCCCCCCCTTCCAACACAACTAGTGCGATCGCACCGCTCATGTTGGCCGCGTCATAAAAGTTTCGTCCCTGCCTACCGTGCCAGAGTGAAACAGGTTTGCTACCCACACGACCCGGGGTAGCGCTGTGACTACCTTTCCTACCATATTGGAGTAGGGTTGTTTTGACGTCCCTACACGCAGGGCTGTTTTGACGACAAACCGCGTCGGGGTGTCTTGACGACATATTGCTTATGAGGAGTATCGATGTATGCCTAAATAATTTCCTATCAAATCAGTATAAGTATACAGTTGAGCTCTAACTAAAATATTAGGACATCAGCAAGCATGGAGATGTCACGTTGTTCCGATCATCGTCTAAGGATATATATCATAAGTTTAGTTCTTTTATTACTGATCATTTTCTGTTTATTCGATCTGCAAATAAGCTCATAGGCTCATAAACAAATCACGTGTGATGTGACATTCGGTCATAATATTACAGCATATATAGCAAAAGCAAAGAATAGCAATGATCCATTCGCAGAAAAATAATTTGGAATTGATACAAGATATGCCACGTGCAAATTAATCAAGTTGCTAGCAAGGTAGGAATCGAGTGGAACAGCAGTTTCCCGAGGTGATACGAGATAAGGAGGGCCTCTTGTGTGAAGAGATAAAACGCGGTCGAGGCGTCCTATGTCAATGGTAGTAACATGAGTGTTAGAAGTAGAAACCTATGTTTTATCAATAAAATGATTCTATAAAATGTATGTTATCATTACCCCCAATACACTCAGAGAACACGCAATGGAATTGCAACACAATATACCTAGCATTAAAAGGCTATAAATACATTGTACCTAAGTTATACGATATGTAAATATAAATTATCTATTCATTACGAATAATCCGCCCATTCCTTCCTCCCCGCCCGTAAGTCGCCCGTAAGCCATCGTCCGTTATCTGACTCACGATAAGATTTTGTTCCCCAAAAATTATTTACTGTTCCCAAACGTAATTAACTTGTGCCAAAAGTAATTTATCATTACAATGTCCGAGTTACATGAGGGCTAAGTCGGACACCCGAAGTAATTAAAAACATGATAACCATGACATCGTCCGAATCAAATAATTGCGTCTTGCATCGTTATTAATTACTGACAACCCTGCAATGGGTTAGAGCCTTTCTAGCGTCTGTAAATACTATATAGACGCGATAGGACAAATATGAGAGCGTGGGCTAGAAGAATCTAACCCAAGTGAAATACAGAAAAGTAACGGTCTACAAACCGACTTTTCCTCGCAGTAAGAGTGCAAACGCAACTGCGCATTCAAAATATAAGTGTGGATTATTGTTGGTCCATGTCAGCAATCAAAAAGCTCTCTCTTAGTTAGGCCTGAGTAGTTGTCCTTCAGTGAGCGTTAAAAAGCAACGGTCACTTGATGTGCGATATAAAACAAACTGCAGAAAAAAAGCATAAGGAGGGACATTCTATTCCATAGATCAATTTGGCGAAACTAAACAAGTAGACTTGATCTCTTTCTCTGATGTGCTACTTGAAACCCACCTTGTTCTATATTCAAAATTGATGTGTCTCTCCGGATCTTTTCAAACACTCGCCCATATGGAGAAAGAGAGTCATCTTACAAAATGAAAGATGCTCAGTGTTGACAAACTGAAAGTCGGGTAAGTACTAACTTAACAACATCTCTGAGTCGGAGAACCTATTTTGATGTATCGGAACCAGGAAATGAAATTGCCTGAGAACATTTTTCTCCATGATCCAATAGTGTGGGCTGACATAGTCTTCCGTGATTTGTCCTCGACCGGTACGACAAACTTTTTTGGATAGATAACCCAACCGTAGTGCATGCTGGAGGACAAACACACACAACTCACTGTTCAGAAGTACATATACACTAATCCTCAAGAGAAATAACAATATCAAACATGAAAGGAGTCTAGTGGGAAGTGAGTATTGGGTAGAGTGCTGACAGAGGCAGTGACAGTAATGATATTCCAAGGCTATGAAGACAAAGATTACGCAAAAGAAGGAAGGCATGAAATCATGTTTGTGTCTCTGTGTTCTCGAGCGTAAGGAAGTCGACCACAAAATAAAATTGAACGTGTCCCTGAGACAGCGGTGCAGACCTAAACATGGTCGAGATCAGCTTGCTGCAGACTTATGCACATATTCATGGAAAAAAATCTGTCAGTTAGATCACTACAAGCAAATTTGAACTCAACGAGCCCCTGCGAGGTTATTGTGCAAGCCCTGCTGATTATACAGTTGGTTCAACTATCAAAAATTGACATCATACGACATAATGATATTACGACAAAAGACGCTACTTATGTATAATCTACTGCCAAAAGTATCTCACAAATAAGTAGCAATTATTCTGTTACGGGAGTCACAATGTAATCGGACGATCTATGAATGGAACAGGAATATTTTTTGTAATTCTGGGTTGAATTTGGAAATTATATGATTACGAAAGCACGAGATAACTTGTTTGAGAGGAACATAATTGACAATAGAATGAGCCTAAAACTGTTACTTTTGACGAGCAATTATTGCAAGGAACTGGACATTTGCTTCTGCTGATTATTTAAAACAATAATTGGTTAGCTCGGATCTGACGTCAACAGCAGAAGCTACTGTATACGAATAATAATGATTGGGGAGCCTGCAATGCCTGGAACTGGTGTTGTTTACGAGCTTGTTGTCGGGATCCATGCGAGTGATGGCGATTGTGTAGTCTACTACGCCCAGAACGGGTGCTATTTACGAGTTATTGTCTGGATAGAACAAACCCCAGTCGCCAGAGGTAACGACGAAACAGAAACATCAAACTACGGGACATAAATTAATGGCAATATAATTTATTGACAGGGAAGTAAAGTTATGGGGTAAACACAGCAAATAGTTGCTTGCTTTCAGATTTATTATCACATTTTTTTCTGGGCAACATAATCGTGCAGTTAGAGTTTTTTTGCCTGCACCGATTAATAAGGACATTGGCCTTATCTGTTTTAGCAGTGAAGGGCACAATTACTCTAAATAATCCTCATCGCAATGAAGCATTTCGATGAGGATTATCCAGAGTAGCTGAGATGAGTCAAATTCACATCTATTGGATCGGAACAATGTACATCAAGTTTCTCAGGCAACTTCTCTTGGCATGGTCTTTTTAGACTTCTTTAGAAAAACTGGTTTCTTAGGCAAATGTTACCGCTATGATTTTATTTCAATAGTTTCGTCTTTCTACATACACCGTAATTTATGGGCTTACCTTTGAATGAAAAGATTTCATTAGCAATTATTTTCTTCTCTGTGATTCTGAATCGGCCCATTGGAGCCTGTCGATTTCATAAATAAGCAAATATGTGACAAAATTAGTCAATAAAACTCTTTCATACAACGTTTAGGGATTTGTGTGGTCAAACTAAAAGACTGATTACCAAGAAAAGTCTTTATAGCTATGGCATGAACTCCCTAGTGACTCCTTTCAATCCGAAATATTTGTTTAGCGAACTTCAGAACTCTCATTTACTAATCCTCGTAACGCCTCATTTTTTTCACCTACTCTCGCCCAATATTACGGCGTTTGCTCCTCCCGCACTCAGCATGCAAGTGGCCTGGCTCAGGCTAAACAGCTGCCGTCTAAAAAGATAGCGCGAGCACATGAGGGTACTCAATTTCACTCCTCAACGCAATCGCTCCTGAAAGAGCGCCACTTCTCCCCTGGAGGAGTGGGATCGTCACTAATAGTGATTTACGAGACTGGAAGCAGGATCAGAGGTCTATCGTTATCGGGAGGATAAGGTGGGGTGTCGACTGAGTGCTCAGAACCTGCAGCCGTAGAAGAAAGAGGTGTCTCAAGGGAACCCTTGCACAGGTGCCGTAGAATGCGAACTGACGGTATGAGCGATTCGTAGGGAAGGCTAGTGTCGATGCCTTGTGAGGCCATATTGGATAAGAACAACACCGGGTAGAAATTAGAATTTTAGGATGAGATGTTGTTAAGAACACAGGCCCATATTGTGCCCATACTATGTAATAGTTAGCAGGCTATTACGAATAATAGGGCATGTAATTTTGCATAACATATTGCAAATTTGTATGGGTGGGAGCTGGACATTTCCGAAGAACGTTTCAGCAGGGAATGAAACACCACGACATCAAATATGTTCGAAGATATCGATGTGCAGAAAATTTTCGATGTGGTTGCACATGTATACTCGTTTATTTTTACGAATTTGTGCTGGCATCTAAGGGTTCTCCAAGTGTAAACATGTGCTGATGCTGTGTATGTACCATTGTGTAGGCAGGGTTGTGCGTGTGGTAATTTCCAAGTGAATATATTAATTTATTCATCAAATACGTGTGACACCTTCTCACTCGTACAACTTTAAAAGGAAGAGCACAATTTTAAATTTTCGGATAGGGAAGAACAGGGATCACAACATGAATATAAGAGCCCCTATGGAGTATCAATTTTTAATTCAACAAGTGTTTGAATTGAAAAAGTATTTAATTACCTACATAATTCATGTCTCTGGCTCAT
>SDVV010036739.1:0-10918 GCA_016164225.1 Gammarus roeselii
ATCTGACTCCCAACCGAACGACATCTGACTCCCAACCGAACGACATCTGACTCCCAACCGAACGACATCTGACTCCCAACCGAACGACATCTGACTCCCAACCGAACGACATCTGACTCCCAACCGAACGACATCTGGCTCCCAACCGAAAGACATCTGACTCCCGCTCGTAATCGAGCTCCATGTGCCAGCACACTCTTTCAGGGTAAACAATATAGTGTTTTATCACAATAACTTATAATAAATCATAATATGTGGGAAGAAAACTGATCACTTCGACCTGTTTAGTGACCATTATTGTTGCACAAACAAATATTGACGAATTTGTTAGCTGTGCAAATGATCGCCAAGAAGTCGAGGTATGGTCTCAACGTTCTCTTTGTTGAAGAAAATGTGTCAACATTCGCGCAGTAGCAGTTTCATCTGGAACGACCTGGCCGCATAGTGAAGCAGCGTGGCACGGCACCGCAACAACAAGGGTCCTACCATTGTTTGGTGCTGGTGAGGAGGGAGGCAGGGAGATGTGATTGATGGCAAATGGGAGGGAGTCGCTGAGGACAAAACTGCTAGCAAAGTTGACGCAATAGCGCCGTGCCCGTTGCTGCAGCTGCTGCAATTATTACATTTATTGCTGCGGAGAGATCAGACTTTATGTGGCGGGCCTGAGTGTTAACTAATGCATCAGGGCTCTACTAATGCACTAGTCAAGCCGATGCTGACTAGAGACCTTCTTCTGGCGGAAAGAGTACTCGCGAAAACGTGTTGCGATGTTTTTTATATATGTATTCGTTCACCCTTCTTCTGAAGTGTAGCAATTGTTGGCACTTACATGTAGATTAAAGGGACTATTTCCTTGGTACGCGTGGTATAATATTGTCAACTTACTGAAATGCAGGTTTTTATTTCCGTAGACTTTGTTCACTCGTATTGCCTCGCTAATGGCAACTGTCAATTACAAAGTTTATGTGGTGATAGTATGGCCTGTATCCTGACTACGAATATGCAAGTTTGTGTAACTCGCTGCTGGGCCAGCACGCTGACCAAGCGCCGTCTGCTGGGAGGAAGTGTTGGCTGGCGTGGGTGTCTTTGGAGGGTGCGAGGGGAGAGGAGGAAAGCAGAGTAAACATCCCCTTTCGTGTCAACATAAACACCGGATGCTCGATTGTGGCCGGAATAGGCCCGTCATCGATGTGTTCCTTCTACGTTGGGTAGTAATAGTGCGATGTACAGAGCACTCGTTAGATGTAGCGATCAGTAATAGTATGTAGCAATTAGTATTAGTATGTAGCATTCAGTAATAGTATGTAGCAATCAGTAAAAGTATGTAGCAATCAGTAAAAGTATGAAGCAATCAGTAAAAGTGTGTAGCAATCAGTAATAGTATGTTGCAATCAGTAATAGTATGTAACAATCAGTATTAGTATGTAGCACTCAGTATTAGTATGTAGCAATCAGTAATAGTATGTAGCAATCAGTAATAGTATGTAGCAATCAGTAATAGTATGTAGCAATCAGAATTGATATGTAGAGTTCAGTTGTCTTTTGTAGCAAGCAGTAATATGATGAAACAAGCAGTAGTGCGATGAAGCGATCTATGCTACGATGTAGCAAGCTGTGGTACGATGTAGCGAACTGTGGTACGATGAAGCGAGCAGTAATGTGATGTAGCAAGTAATAGTGTGATGAAGCGAGTGATAGTGTGATGAAGCGAATGATAGTGTGATGGAGCGAGTAATAGTGTGATGAAGCGATCAGAATATTTGATGTAGCGAGCAGCAGTCTGATTTGCGATGTCCCGAGCACATGCAAGATTTATCAAGACTCATCGTGGCCGGTATAACGCGCAGTACGGAACGCCATAGACCAGACTCGTGCAACTTCTCACGGGACGGGCCGAGCCGGATGCACGTTAATGTGATCAAACATACCTCCGAAAAATATTCAACAAAATGTTTTTCCTAATTTCTTCCCCCCCAACCTCGACGGAAATCTGTAATCATCTCCATATTCGAAAAATGCCAAAGTGGCTCCAATAATTATGGCTCTATTGCCGTTACGAGCGTCCTCTGTAAGACGATGAAAGGAATGATAGACTCACCTCGTCCACCTCCTCGAGATGCAGCCATCAATCAACAAAATTTAGTGTGGCGGCCGGAAGTGCCATTCAACGACGGATCATCTCGGACGACTATAATCAGACATTCGAAAAACTTACGTCTGAGAGGAGCATATGGTTTCCAACTCTTTATTTTACTTGAAAATGCATATCACGATACCTGGAAATTTAGCATCGCGAAGGTGTTTCACCATAAAGGCGTATGAGACCTCCTACCATGCTCTACCCATAAATTTTGCAGAATCGTACCCTTAGGGTCAAGGCCGGTGACACTTTGTCGCTATCTTCTCTCAGGCAATGTGCTTCCCTCTGAGCCGGAGGGCAACTGCCGCCGTGTGCGAAGTAATATCACTTTCGGCTACCCTCCTACACAAAGCCTCTGTTTTCTCTCCTGTGTGCAGAATTGCACGCACACGAATTAGCCATCTAAAGTGGCAAATTAAATCGCCTCTATAATACGTTTTCTTCTCACACTGAGTTGCATCACTCGACTTTATTTACACCTCGAGGCAGGTAAAACCGTCCTTTTAACACTCCATTGGAACATTATGTGGCAACAAAGCGGGCTTTTTTTTCAGTCACACCCTCGGTAGCTGAATGGAAAACAAAGTTTTAATAGAAAAGATCGTATAAAATCATTTAACCATCTAATGGACGCAGACACTGGGCCGCTTGCGACGCCATGTCCTCAGTGTCTGCTATCAGTGTGAAGCACCTGGTATTGGAGTGCAACGCACTTGCGGTAGCTCACGAGTTCTCTTAAATCCCCCTTCACGCCGCAAAACCTTCTCACTGGCCCAATCTACAGAATAAATGTGATCGCTTTTGGTAAATATAGTGGCCTACGCGGAGCAGTGTAAGTATCGAAGAGCGGCGCAAGCGATAGTTCGACAATCACGCAATAGACTTCGTTTCATTAATAGGAAAACACATAAACGAGGGCTTACTTTTGAAGCTGCGTACAAATCCTGGGTTTCCGTGTTATGTGAAGAAAATAAAAACGTAAAGAATTGGAGGAAGAAACTTATTTTAAGAAACTTCCGATTTACGCACTTGTAGAAGTGCGAACCTACCTGAATATATGACAACCGCGCCCTACGAGGGAGCTCGCTAAGATTTTTCGTCGGTACTCCGGTGAAGATGGACCTCCTCAGTCCAGTCTCTCCGACAATATTGAGGACAACGTTCGTACGGTCACCGTCGTTTAGACCGACATCGATAAGACGATACTTCGATAATTGGTTAAGAACCTCGTTCCTTTGTTACCAATAGTTGCATTATGGTGAGTCATTTCTGTGTCGAAAGGATCAGCACCCTCTTGTTAGCGGGGCTGGCCGCACGAACATAGGACACGGAGTCATTCCATCGTCATCATCTATAATATCAAATGAAGCCTCGGCACGGATGGTGACGTTATCAATAAACAAGCTTTGCTGTGTCACTCCTGCAGTACAGTATTAATCGTGGTCCCTTCACACATTCACATAGAGGTAAACAAGGGTTCCTAGATACTCACACACACACACACACGGACACGTCAAAGGATTTCCGTAATGAAGAGCTCATCTATGGGAGCCGTCCGTACCCATTATTGTGATGCCTGATTCCATGGTTTCTGATCTCATACATATGATGAAAAACTATAAATTGTTGATTTAGAAGATGATCAGTTTGTATCCGGATCATGTCGATTTGGTGATGCTTGTTTTTTATGAGTAAACTCACTGGAAAAGTATACAAGTGTTGTCTCGATTAGCTTTCACTGTATGATACGAACAGAGGAAAATTTGTTCATCATCCAGCCTCCTACCTGAACTGTTCTGGTTGACTTCACCTGCACACACCATCTATGTGGTGAATTTCATGCAAGAGTTATTTTATTATTAATTTTTATTCAGCGCGTTAAGGGTCCTTACTTATATAGTGGTGTATGCAATTTTATTGTATAGGTTGAGATACAGCTCTGCGTACCTGGTTGCCTTTCAACCTGCGCAAACATTGTGTTTGCCACTTTGTACCCTGATGGTAAGATTTCAAACTGCAGCTCGGATAATCTTACGTGAAACTCTTACCCAGATGATGTCATCTGTTAGAAAAGCTGAACCCTATGCCGGGCAGACGATTTTACCGGAGATGAATTGAATTGTCTGGCGGTAGACCGAATAAAATCCTTACCGTAAACCAGCCAGCTAAAGGGTTAAAGGGAACCATGATCTATTTTCCTATGTATAGCACATCTGTTTATTCCTGTACCATCCTCATCCTACTTATGAATTATGAGTGGAAAATATTGCCTCTAAATTATATTCTGCGTTATTACCGATGGATTAAATGGATATGTAAAACCTTGTTATACGGAATATTGTAAGGTTTTTTCGTTACAAATAAAAGCAACTATATTTTATTTATGTTAACGTTTTATTGACTTTTAATTCCCACATCGAATGATGCAATGCTTATCAGCATGTTCCTAAGGATACTCCCGGTGAGAACTGACATGAACGGCCTCAAATATTTTTGCGTTGGTTTCACGTGCGTGCTTTGACACGAACTTGAACAATTGGATTTATATCTAAACTCTCCTCACTCAGACTATTCGTACTATTTCTCGCCTCTCCATTGAATACATTTTGAATATTTTATTTGGCCGTATTTATTTGAAGTGCAGCTGCGGCTTAAACGTGGGTTTAATTCATCTTCCAATGAACACATTGATGGTTTATTGCATGTTCCAACCATTACTTGCTATCAGTGTTTACCTCCATCGCACCATCGAGGAGGCCATACTTTATTCAACCTCCACGCCTTTATTGACGTCTATGGACTGCTTGTTTGTGACGTCACCCTGACGTCATCATGCATCGCACTGACGTCATCATACGTCGCCCTGACGTAATCGATGAGTGACGCAAGCGTCGTCGTTTTGACAGGTGAACTACTATTAATGCAACCTTGAGGAGGCCCTATCGAGGCACCGCCAAATGACATTCGGTAACCCATTAGTGACTTTCTTCTTGTCTACTAAGCCGCTGCTATTGCTGATACTGCTGTAACTCCTACTGCAGACACTGCCTGCTAGTTTTTTCTGATGCCTCTGCTACTGCCTGATAATTTATTCACCCCTCAATGCTGGGTATCAGTCTTCCATCAATTAATAATGTCTCTCTTCTTATCCGGTGGCCGGATCACCCTCATCGTATTTAGAGAATAGTTATTCATACTTGTGTTCTTTTCTTTGTTCTTTCTTTACTCGTGTGCATGCACACTGTACTGAAGCAAGCCATTTATTTCATCCAGCCATCTAATCATTTTCTTCGATTAACTCTTCAACATGCACTCTTATACACGCACCAGTTATACATACATACATGCAAATATATGGGAACAATTCTATTAGGTTGAATTGTTGTGGACATGTAAGTGTTGAGGGGACGTTTCCAAGCAAAACATCTTCCCGGTCAGGAACCTCTTGTCAGAAAGTTGTTATAGTGAATACTGACGCAAGGCTTTTGTGGCTCATACAAATATTCTGAACACCTTCATTAGGATCCAACGAGTTCGTTGCGGAATTTCACTGTTAATTAATTCGTTTCAAGAGTTTCCTTGCATCGCAACATTCTGCCAGTGTATTGTGTATGGTTAGTATCAGCACACTACCCTCTATGTATCAATAACAACATTCAAGAGTTTCCTAGCATCGCAACATTCTGCCAGTGTATTGTGTATGGTCAGTATCAGCACACTACCCTCTATGTATCAATACCAACATTCAAGAGTTTCCTTGCATCGCAACATTCTGCCAGTGTATTGTGTAAGGTCAGTATCAGCACACTACCCTCTATGTATCAATACCAACATTCAAGAGTTTCCTTGCATCGCAACATTCTGCCAGTGTATTGTGTATGGTCAGTATCAGCACACTACCCTCTATGTATCAATACCAACATTTCTTTGTATTAAAGGATTGTTCTAAGCCAGCCACGAAAGCATGGCGAGTCTTTCTTGTCTCGAGAACTGCTTTATTCGTTTAGGTTACAGCAAGAAAGCTGCATTAAGTTACAGTCTGTCCTTTAGCTGAACGTGTACAGTAGCTGTACGAAGTCACTTAGCACCTGAACAGCTGTTCGTCCACATTAGCATTCAGTGGGTTATGCTGTCAATTGCAGCATGTGTGTAGGAACCTACTATGTCATAATCTGCAAATGACGCTCTATCGTTGATAATAAAGTGAGGAAGATGGTCCATGCCTAAGAGCTATTGCCGTGTGCCGTTGTGTATGTATACACGCTGTGTGGAAGTCCTCTTGTCTCATCATGTCACGCTTCACCCGAGTCATGTCACACTTCACCCGAGTCATGTCACACTTCACCCGAGTCATGTCACGCTTCACCCGAGTCATGTCACGCTTCACCCGAGTCATGTCACGCTTCACAAGAGTTTTGTCACGCTTCACCCGAGTCATGTCACGCTTCACCCGAGTCATGTCACACTTCACCCGAGTCATGTCATGCTTCACCCGAGTCATGTCACGCTTCACCCGAATCATGTCACGCTTCACTTGAATCATGTCACGCTTCACCCAAATCATGTCACGCTTCACCCAAATCATGTCACGCTTCACCCAAATCATGTCACGCTTCACTCGAATCATGTCACGCTTCACCCGAATCATGTCACGCTTCACCCAAATCATGTCACGCTTCACCCGAATCATGTCACGCTTCACCCGAATCCTGTCACCCTTCACCCGAATCATGTCACGCTTCACCCGAATCATGTCACGCTTCACCCGAATCATGTCACGCTTCACCCGAATCATGTCACGCTTCACCCGTATCATGTCACGCTTTACCCGTATCATGTCACGCTTTACCCGTATCATGTCACGCTTTACCCGTATCATGTCACGCTTCACCCGTATCATGTCATGTAGTGAACTGGCTGCTAGGAGCCGAAACATAGTTATTTGTAACCTACTGAGATTGGGCCCACGTTCCGTTGTGGCGGTCGATGCCTAGTTATAACATGTTATATCAATTTCCACAAATTGTTCATTTCGTTTCATGCCCTGAGGAAACGGGGCATTCCTGGGCTGTGAATCCACTAGTGGTAGAGATGTGGGATTTACGAATAGTTTCTAACTGTCCCTAATGATAATTGGATGGTGATTTATGAATCTTTTCTAACGGTCCCTAACGCTAATTGGATGGGGATTTACGAATCGTTTCTAACGGTCCCTAATGCTAATTGGATGGGGATTTACGAATCGTTTCTATCAGTCCCTAATGCCAATTAGTAAGGATTTACGAATCGTTTCTCACGGTCTCTAATGATGATTGAATTGCGATTAGGTGTCTGATCTTCAAATTCTCAATATTTTTGGCTAATTTAAGTTATTAAGTTCGACTAAACAAATGCACACCTTAAGTTAGTTAAACCTGAAGTACCGAAGGTCGATCAAGAATTAGCGGTGAAGGTTTATTTTTTCTCATTGTTTGTTTTGCTGTTGACCCTGGCATAGACCGACACGATACAAACGATCGGTTTAGCTTGGGAGAGATGGTGAGGCAGATTGGCTTGTTGTTCAGCCCTCACAGGATTGGAGATGGTGAGGCAGATTGGCTTGTTGTTCAGCCTTCACAGTTGCTATGATGGATTTGAGATGGTGAGGCAGATTGGCTTGTTGTTCAGCCTTCACAGTTGCTATGATGGATTTGAGATGGTGAGGCAGATTGACTTGTTGTTCAACCGTCACAGTTGCAGGGATGGATTGGAGATGGTGAGGCAGATTGGCTTGTTGTTCAGCCCTAACAGGATTGGAGATGGTGAGGCAGATTGACTTGTTGTTCAGCCATCACAGTTGCTGGGATGGATTGGAGATGGTGAGGCAGATTGACTTGTTGTTCAACCGTCACAGTTGCAGGGATGGATTGGAGATGGTGAGGCAGATTGACTTGTTGTTCAACCGTCACAGTTGCTATGGTGGATTTGAGATAGTGGGGCAGATTGACTTGTTGTTCAGCCCTCACAGTTGCTGGGATGAATTGGAGATGGTGAGACAGATTGACTTGTTGTTCAGCCATCACAGTTGCTGGGATGGATTGGAGATGGTGGGGCAGATTGACTTGTTGTTCAGCCCTCACAGTTGCTGGGATGAATTGGAGATGGTGAAGCAGATTGACTTGTTGTTCAGCCCTCACAGTTGCTGGGATGAATTGGAGATGGTGAGACAGATTGACTTGTTGTTCAACCGTCACAGTTGCTATGGTGGGGCAGATTGACTTGTTGTTCAGGCTTCACAGTTGCTGGGATGGATTGGAGATAGTGAGGCAGATTGACTTGTTGTCCAACCGTCACAGTTGCTATGGTGGATTTGAGATAGTGAGGCAAATTGACTTGTTGTTCAGCCTTCACAGTTGCAGGGATAGATTGGAGATGGTGAGGCAGATTGACTTGTTGTTCAACCGTCACAGTTGCAGGGATGGATTGGAGATGGTGAGGCAGATTGATTTGTTGTTCAACCGTCACAGTTGCTATGGTGGGGCAGATTGACTTGATGTTCAGGCTTCACAGTTGCTGGGATAGATTGGAGATGGTGAGGCAGATTGACTTGTTGTTCAACCGTCACAGTTCTGGGATGGATTGGAGATGGTGAGGCAGATTGACTTGTTGTGCAGCCCTCACAGTTGCTGGGATGGATTGGAGATGGTGAGGCAGATTGACTTGCTGCTCAACCGTCGCAGTTGCTATGGTGGATTGGAGATGGTGGGGCAGATTGACTTGTTGTTCAGGCTTCACAGTTGCTGGGATGGATTGGAGATGGTGAGGCAGATTGACTTGCTGCTCAACCGTCACAGTTGCTATGGTGGATTGGAGATGGTGGGGCAGATTGACTTGTTGTTCAGCGCTCACAGTTGCTGGGATGGATTGGAGATGGTGAGGCAGATTGACTTGTTGTTCAGCCCTCACAGTTGCTGGGATGGATTGGAGATGGTGAGGCAGATTGACTTGTTGTTCAACCGTCACAGTTGCTATAGTGGATTGGAGATGGGGGGGCAGATTGACTTGTTGTTCAGGCTTCACAGTTGCTGGGATAGATTTGAGATGGTGAGGCAGGTTGACTTGTTGTTCAACTGTCACAGTTGCTTGGATGGATTGGAGATGGTGAGGCAGATTGACTTGTTGTTCAACTGTCACAGTTGCTTGGATGGATTGGAGATGGTGAGGTAGACTGGCATGTTGTTCAGCCGTTACAGTTGCTATGGTGGATTGAAGATGGTGGGGTAGATTGACTTGTTGTTCAGCCGTCACAGTTGCTGGGATGGATTGGAGATGGTGAGACAGATTGACTTGTTGTTCAGCCCTCACAGTTGCTTAGGTGGATTAGAAATCTGATGATTATGATATATTGCTCATAAAATCAGAACATTTTGGTAGGTTGCCTTGACAATTTTATTTTACAGAAAATCATCAAACATAAAATAAACGTATACAATTTGTGCTATTAAGCACAGACGGCGACATTCTGTGGCACTTCGTTTTCGTGGGTTGTCATTGGAGTGTCGCGACATCCGAAGGCACTTTGTATTATGGGTTGTCACTGGAGTGTAACGACATCCGGAGGCACTCCGTCCTGATGGGTTGTCACTGGAGTGTCGCGACATCCGGAGTCACTTCGTCCTGATGGGTTGTCACTGGAGTGTCGCGACGTCCGGAGGCACTTCGTCCCTATGGGTTGTCAAAGGAGTGTTGCGACATCCGGAGGCACTCCGTCCTGATGGGTTGTCACTGGAGTGTCGCGACATCCGGAGGCACTTCGTCCGTATGAGTTGTCGTAGGAGTGTCGCGACATCCGGAGGCACTTCGTCCTTATGGGTTGACATAGAAGTGTCATGACATCCGGACGCACTTCGTCCTTATGGGTTGTCACTGAAGTGTCGCGACATCCGGAGGCACTTTGTTCTTATGAGTTGTCACTGAAGTGTCGCGACATCCGGAGGCACTTCGTCCTACTGGGTTGTCACTGAAGTCGCGACATCCGGAGGCACTTCGTCCTCATGGGTTGTCATTGAAGTGTCACGACATCCGGAGGCACTTCGTCCTTATGGGTTAGCACTGAAGTGTCACGACATCCGGAGGCACTTCGTCCTTATGGGTTGGCACTGAAGTGTCACGACATCCGGAGGCACTTCGTCCTTATGGGTTGTCACTGAAGTGTCACGACATCCGGAGGCACTTCGTCCTTATTGGGTTTCATTGACGTCTCGCCTGTCACTCCACTTGATCATTCTCACTTTCCCAAAGCGGAAAATAACTGCAATTTGCATCATCGAGAAAGGCATGTAATGTGTTGCGTTATGCTGCCTCTGTTATTCCGTCACTCTTCGATTATCGGCTCTCATTCTTTATCGCGTGCAACGCCAATTGGACATTTGTATCCTAAGCTTCATAATTCCCCTTCCATAGCGTGCTCCAAATATCTCTCAAGTGATGACCTGTTATCTCACACTTTTCTTGTGTTCTTTCAATCAACGATCGATAGATGCCCGCTTTTAGGCACAGTTCCTCGACGAACAGGTCATTAAATAAAATAAAATGTACGACTTTGAGCGAGTAAAGGCGATTGTGATGTTGTATTTCATACAAAAACGCTTAGTACATATGCTAAAGAGCTTATTATTTCATACCAAAGAGATTATTTCATATCAGAAAGTTTATTCAGTGTAACGATTCGTCTTTAAGGCTTTCAAGGCTACTGATTTATTTGGCAACTTCAATTGAACATCTGATGATAGGACGATT
>SDVV010036740.1:0-10918 GCA_016164225.1 Gammarus roeselii
ACTGCATCAAACATTGATGGAGCCACTGCATCAAACATTGATGGAGCCACTGCATCAAACATTGATGGAGCCACTGCATCAAACATTGATGGAGCCACTGCATCAAACATTGATGGAGCCACTGCATCAAACATTGATGGAGCCACTGCATCTAACGTTAATGAAGCTACAGCTTCTAAAAATCATGAAATTGTAGCATCTAATATTTATGGAGCCACAATATCTAACAGTGATTGGACCACAGCTTCTAAAGTTGATGGAGCCACAGCATGTAAAGTCGATTTAGCCACTTCATCTAAGAGCAATGATGCCTTAGCTTCTAAAATCGATGGAGCTACATCATCTATGGTTGATGGAGCTGAAGCATCTAAGGTTGATGGAGCCACAACATCTAAACTTGATGGAGCCACAGCATGTAAGGTCGTTGGAGCCGCAGCATCTAAAAATGTTATGGTTGATGAAGCCACGGAATGTAAGATTGATGCAGTTTCCGTATCTAAAGTTGATATAGCAATAGCATGTGATGTTGATGGAGCCCCGGCAACTAAGGTCGATGGAGCCACAGCATCTAATGACGGTGGAACCACAGCATCTAATGACGGTGGAGCCACAGCATCTAATGACGGTGGAGCCACAGCATCTGACTTTGATGGAACTACAACTTCTAATGTTGTTGAAGCCACAATGACTAAGGATGTTGGAGCTACAATGACCAAGGTTGTTGGAGTTACAACATCTAAGATAGATGTTACTACAACACCTAAAGCTGATGGAGCCACTGTATCTAAGGTTGTGGAAACCACACCATCTATGGTCGATGGAGCCGCATCAGGTACGGTCGAACATTCACTTGCCTCTACGGACAACATGGTACGCATGACTGACTTGTCATGTGTCACACCTAATATGTCCGCAGAGATCCCTGATATTTATGAGCTTGTTGCTTGTGATACTGCCCTTGAAAGGGATGAGCCTGGAAGTACCTCCATACCAAAATCTTGCATTGTGCCTTTTGAATCACAAGTTACAAGTAAATATAGTGAGGGTTCTGTCAGCAAAACTTTGGGGATGGCTAATAATTCGAGCATAGCTGTCAACCATTTGCTGGGAGCTAGAAAGAAAGCCATTCAGACAATCAACGATAAAAAAGACGACTCAGTTGGGGCCACATACAAGTCTGCTCAGGCCACTGATAAGTTGGCTAAAGCCACTGACATGTTAGTTGAAGCCACTGACAAGTCAGCTCGGGCCACTGACATGCCAGCTGTGGCCACTGACACCACGACTGAGGGCAAAGAAAAGGCTGCTCAGGCCACTGACACCATAGTTGAGACCAAAGCTAAGTCGGCTGAAGCCACTGACAAGTCTGCTCAAGCCACCGAAGCCAGAGACAAGTCAACCGAGACCACCGATCAGTCGGCTGTGGCCACAGACATCATGGCTGAGGCTAAGGAAAAGTCGGCTCAGGCCAAAGACAAGTCGGCTCAGGCCATAGACAAGTCGGCTCAGGCCACTGACAAGTCGGCGACAACGTCTATTTCGAATGTCAATCGTGGAGGAGTCACTGCTGCTATTAGGTTCTTGTCCTACAAGTGCCAGCCAGACAGCCCGGCAGCTGGTGGAAGAACAGAAACTGGTACAGATCAGTCCAGCCAAGCTGAGTTGTCTGCAGATGATACAAATCAATTTGCTGGCAAAGCTGAGTTTTCTGCTAGTAAGACAAATCAGTCTGCTGGCAAAACTGAATCTTCTGCATGTTTAGAGTCGATCGTGCATTTGCCCAACTGTTCCCATCGTCTTACGAATGCAATTATCGATGGAGAAGACCATGTTGAAAAAGATGCTAGTAAGAAGTGTTTGAGTTGTTTAGTTTTTCTTCCTCTGACGGATGAACAAATTAAAAGAGGAGGGACTCTGCCTGACGATTCAATCAAACTTTCTATTGCAAATACCAAAGCTAAAGGTAAGAAACGTCACCAATCGGCTTCTCGCGATCAACCTAAAAAAGTTGTGAAAGTCCCCCTCAGCGCTGCCCCATGGGCCTGTGCAAGTCCTAAGAAAAAGACCTCTAGTGCAAGTACCAGCCCTAAGAAAAAGGGGGCGAGAGATGTCGAGTTGCTGCTTGGAGGCTCCGATTTAGAGAAGGTTTTGTCTGACGGAAGGAAAGAGAGGCTCAAAAAGGCTGTTGCTTCCCTCAAGATTAGAGATACTTTTAAAGAAGTTGAAGGCATTCCCGACCATAAAAAAAAGCACAGTAAAAATGGAAAAGAAAATTGGCATTCCCAAAATAAAAGTAGTGACCATAAATCTGCTTGGTCTGGGTTAAGTGGAATAGCAAAAAACATACGACGTTTGGAAAAAATATATATACAAAAAGGAAGTCAGGATAGTTCAAGCTCATCTCATAGAAAATCACAGGAGAAAGAAGCAGTCATGGAAGGGAACTATTCGAATAACCCTCGTGATAGCGATCGAAAAGTGAATCCTACTCGAGAGCAAAAATGTGATCTTGCTCTACATAACAACACTTCCTCTTGCGACACCTCACTTCATTCCACAAACTCTAGCATTGGTTCAGACGATAAGTCTGATGATGTTGATGATGAAAGCTCAGTGCTGGAAACATTGCAGACTGTCGGAAATAAGTTTGTGAAAAATGATACCAGACTTTTCAACATTCAAGCATGTTTGTACAGAGAACTTCACGCCAAGTACTCTTCATACAACAACTCTCTTAAACAATCGCGTGATACGCTAGAAAGTGTCTACCATCGGGCCAACTTGAATTTGATGGAACGTCGAGACAGGGTTAAAGTGACCTTCTACTATAACGCCAAGGTGACGCTGCTGACAACTCAGAAGAAGCAACTGAACAAGCTCCTTCAGCAAGCAATCTCGTCGGTGGGGCCCGCCCTGGGTGTCCCCGAAAACGTGTCGTTCCTCGGGGGTGTGGTTTCCGAGGTGAAGCAACTCATCTGCAAACAGAACAATGAGCGCCTCTACTTCGATCACAAGTACAGCGGTACTGAGATGATGCAATTGATGTCTTGCTTCTCTTCTGTAGAGGAACAACATAATGAGGCTGCTCTTGGTAAAAAGGCTGCGGTGAAGGGTGTTGTTGCTGCAAGCACCGCAGCGAAAGAACCTGCAGAAAATTTGGCAATGAGCGACACCTCAACTCAGTCTCCTCATCTAGAGCAACAGCAGTGTTCGGAGAGTTCTCAGTCATCCAAGTCGTACAGTACCCAAAGTCCTTCCTCGTCACAGGCTCGTGACAACCATTCACTACAACCCATTTCAAAATTATGTAATGCATCAACAAGTGCCGTGTCTCGGAGTACCAAAACAGAATCACCATTTTACCCTGTGAACAGTGGTTTGTCAGATTCTGATGGTAAGCATCCACAGCTAAAAAACTTTGGCAAACGCGATCAAGAGACGAGCTCTTCTTTGCCTACGAAGGCTGTTGCCAAGAAAAAAACTTTCATGCTTAGAAAGCAGTCCTTCGAAAAAAAACTGTTTCAGGATAAAATGATTTCCTGCGTTTCTCCTAAATGTCAGATATTACCGAAGTCCGATGCGTTGACACCTCGCAAACAAACACACAAGCCAAATCCTATAGAAGACAAAACTTTCAATATCCCTCTTCCTCCTAAAGTATCTTCCGTTGGAGGTCTCTCGCAAAAAATTGATGAGAAGTACTCAAAGTATACATGTGTGAACACGAACTCTCAGTCTCTGTTTCCTCAAAATAGATCTGGCGACTCTTCGAGCAACTCAAATTGTGTCTCGGGTGCAATAGCGATCAGTTCCAAATTGTCAAGCATCCCTCGGAATGCACCGCCCAACAACATCCGACAGACAAATCCACCTCCTTACTACGGCCCTCACATCAGATCGCTTCCGGCCGGGACGCCGATGAGCTGGTCGACGAAGGCTGAAATAGCTTCACTTCTCCCGTCCGCCTCTCACGCTCAACCTTCCAGCACTTCTGCGTCTGGCAACACAGCCTCATCTTCCTGCACTCAAGAAGCTTCTGTAACGCCTCTTGATCTGTCTAGCACTGCCTTCGCCGTTTCTCCATCACCAGCTGCGCCACAAAATTCTCAACGTTCGTGTTTCCAAAATCCAGGGCAGTATTTGCTTCAAATGGCCACGCCTTTTAATGGATTTACTTTGCCCCTTGCTTCTGCGGCCACTCAAACTGGTGTTCTTCCACAGTCTTCTCAGAGTCAGGTCAGGCAACATGAGCACCCGTCGACCAGTCTTGGTACCGTTCCAATGTCTTCGAGTCAACTTGCAATCCATAGCATACCCCCAACTATAAATGTCTCCGTCTCAAATCAACCAAGCATACAACAGCAGAACGCACAAGTATTTCTACCTACTATTCATTACAATACATGTGCTCCTGCGAAGGAGCAATATCTTCACCCTTCGTTTATCTACCAACAACAACAACAACAACAACAACAACAACAACCAGGCACACCGCCGATCCAATTCCCCCAGCCCAACATCAACATCTTGCCTCAAATGTCCCCCCAGGCGCCTGCTCTCTGTAATGTCACCGTCAATCCTGTCGTCATGCTAGTCTCAAATGCTGTGCCATCGACCAACAACGCCCCTTACCCGCCAAACCTTTCGTATCCTGGCTACATGGTGAGCAACTTTGGCCAGCAACAAAATAATCAGATTCCTACAGCCAATTTGGAAAAGGGTTTTTCATGTTCATTTAGCAAACAAGGCCATCTAGCTGACGCTTTTGGCCAGCATGGCTACCAAGCGGCCGCTCCAAGTCAACATTTGCACGAAGCGAGTATTTCAGACCATCAAAGTCATCAAGCGGGCGTTCCAGGCCAACTTAGCCACCAAGTTGGTTTTCCATCCCAACTTATTCAACAAGCGGGTTTTCCAAACCAAATCGGGCACCACGCAGGTTATCCAGGACAACATGTCCACCAAACTGGCATTCCAGGCTTTCCATTTAATAACGCGACCCAGTGCAGTACAACAATAAATGACCCGGTAAAAGCGGGTGGGGACCCTCCTAGTGGTCCTGGGACCCATCAAAATGACTCGAACCCGGTAAAGAACTCTGAAAGACTGTCGAAGGACACCGTTCTCTCTGCTCGTAGGTCCACCAACTTGCTCAGAAATATCCTTGAAAGCAAGGAGCGTCTGATCAAGAACGGCGACGGCAGTGGAGTGCCTAGTGGCTCAGGCAATAACCTTCAACGAAGTCCTAATGATGACGAACCTGTTCAACAAAGCCCTTCTAAAGATACTTCAACCAATACTAAAACATCATCTGTTGCGGAAAAGATAACCATTGTAGACATAGCCGCAGATTCTGATGACCCCATAGTTGTGAGTGACGATGATTCCGAAGAAAGTGTACTGGACATCATAAAATGCAGTTCCGATGTTGCTTTACGAGATCTCCACAGTGTCGATAAACTTCCCCTTCAAGTCTCAAACGAAACGGTGGTTTGCACTAGCAGCTCGGTAAGCGCCAGTCAACTAGTCAATACAATAACTATTCCTGTTGGAGTAAAGAAACGTAAGAAACTGAAGACTCTTCAATCAAGTCAGACGGTTCCAACAAAGAAATCTAAGAAATGCCATATTAATGTGGGTGACGAGGTTAACAAAAAATGCGTTCTTTACCAGAGTTTAGACTGTGACAAGTCAAATTGCGGGCAAAACATCTCGCCAGGCCCTGCCAACAATGCGTCCGATTTGTTTGATATTGTGTGGACAGGAGACTCCAACTCGAGTAAACCTGTCGAAGACATCTACAATACGCACCAAAAGCAAAATTCCAAGGATTCATCTGCTGCAATGATAACTCTGCCCAAGAGCTCTTCAGCTGCAAGTGTGGAAGCGACCGATCCTGCCAAGAAGAGGAATACTGCTCGGAAACGCACCGCTCGACCCGTGTTATCAGCATCGGCTCCAGCCGTCGATGAGTGCCCCAAATCTCGTGGCAAGCGGAAGCGCACGGGGACTTACGAGGAGCTTTACGATGACGACGTGCACCTCATTTCTGATTCACTGATGGAAGTGTCCTACCAAGCTACTGAAGAACAAACTAAGAAACTGAAAAAAAATAATCCTGAGCAAAATGATGCATCCTCTAGCAAAGGGCAAAAATATCCAGCAAATGAATCCTCAGACAATAGGTCAGACTGTGTGCGTAACTTTGTTCAGATTCGAGTGAAGTACACGCATCCTTACGACGTAGTACAACCAACGCCTGAGGTTGTGACGCTCGATGATGAACCTGATCGACGACCAAATAAAAGTTTGGATGTAACCATTCAAAGAAGGGACGCAGTGTGCGAAGGTATCCCCATCCAGCCTCCAGTTCTCGCATCCATCGGTGTGGCCGACCAGTCCCGGCACCCCAGGACTGTAATTTCGAATGTTTCCGACCAAGCCCAACAGCCAGTCACTGTTCTTTCCAATGTCCTTGGCCAGTCTCTGCATCCCATCTCAACTTCCAGAACTGTTAACAGTCAGTTCCCTCAATCACTTGCTGTTCCTTTTAGCACTGGTCCTACTCGAAACCTAATGGCAACCCCCACTTCCGGCATGGCACAAGTTACGACAACTGCTTCAATCGACAGACCTGTTAGTACGCCTTATGCTCCCCAGTTTGCTGTCAATGTCAATATTCCTCAATACTCCAAGCCAGCTGTGCAGACGTCAACTAGACCCCAAGAGTGTTTTCCTCTTGCTTCTATCGGTGATGTCAGTAACCGCAAGTTGGAGATTTTGTCGGGCCCTGGCACTTCACGATTTCCGGTAAGGCCTGCTGGCCCACGTACCCTAACTTTCCAGCAACGCCCTCAAGTACTGGGGAATGTAACTCTGCGTGAGAGCGTTCCTTCTTTTTCCCATACCTTTCGATATCAGAACAACACTATCCACCCTGTCTATGGCATACCAGTAAAGAATCCACTGAAATTGGTCACACATTTTCCTCAGTCGCACGGTAATCTGCCAACTAACCCAGTGCCTGCCGCTTCACACATCCGTGAAGACATTTCCACGCCAGGACAATCCAACGGATCGGTGTTGATAAAAAACCTAACACCGCCTGCACACTCGCAGATATCAAACCTTATCTGTACAGTTAACAGTCATCCGGCGACCACTGCTATGACTAATTCTACTTCTCAGACCGTTCGGCGATCTACAGGTGCTGTTAAACCTATTATTGAGGTGGTCAGCATCGATGTTTTATCCAAGGATCAGTGTATTTCGTCCAATGCCCTGAGTGCTTCTTCTAGTTGTGTTCCTGCTACCACTTCTTCATCTTTCCGTGCGTTTGGATCATCCACTGTTGTTCCTTCTGGGAAAAACGAAACACTGAGACTTTCATCATCCTACTATGTAAACAAGGCTCAGATACCCAGTTCTCACTGCAATGCTCCATCCAGCCTTATTCCCAGCTTGTTCAACAGACAAAAAAATGTCTGCTACCCTCATCCCTACAGTTTGCAGGCATCTACGAATAAAAAAATCGGAAATGTTCTTATTCGTCATAAAGAACCGAGACCAAAAGTCGGTTATCCAATCGCCCACTCCGATGCTTGCGGTATTTCCACTTACGGTCCCCGAGGTTCTAAACACTCTGGAGATACTAGCACTGGCACTGTTCAACGTATCAGCAACCAGCCAAGAGCTCATTCTACCTCCATCCTTGATGTCCTAGGCGGCGACCAGTCAAAAGCGAATTCGACATCCATCCTTGCTGCCAAAGGTGGCCACCATTCCAAGGCTATTTCTACTTCCATCCTTGGTGCTGAAAAAGGCAACCAGCTGAGCGCTAATTCAACCTCCATACTTAGCGTCCATGACGGCAACACGCCAAAAGATAATTCTACCTCCGTTCTTGGTGCTCTTGGTGACAGCCAGCCAAGAGCTAATTCTGCCTCCATCTTTGATACACAAGTTAGCAACCAATCCAAAGCTGTTTCTACCTCAATTTTTGGTCTTCAAAACTGTAAACTACCAACGGCCAGGCTTTCAACCACTAATGTCTGTGCTCAAGGCAGTAAGCAGTCAATTGCTAGTTCTACCAATAACTGCGTTTCTTACTGCAATAACCAGGAGACGATCAAATACCTGGGCACCAACTACGTTACGCAAGACAGTAACCATTCGGAAACTACCACTGCGATAGCAAACATTTCTTCTCAGGGCAGCTACCTTCCAAAACTTATTGTTTCTTCTTCCAACTTGTTCGCTACTAACCAGCCAAGAGGTTGTGTGCCCATATGTAATGCTCCTACTCCCACTAACAACACATGCATCAGTTCTCATTCCACGCTCAGCTCTGACCGGAATAGTTCACAAATCATGACATGCGGCACCTCCATTACCACCACCGTCAAAGATGTCGAGGCCTGTGTCCCTACCCTTCTAAGTAGGACTGCTTCATCTCTCAAAAATAAGCCCATGTCCACAGCTTCTACTGTTGGTTGTGTTCAAATTAAACAGTCCGACGTACGTGCCCAAGGTCAGTACGACGGACTTGCCGGCCGAGTCGCTGATCACATTCATTGTTCATCTGATGCGAGACAGGCAAACGCTTCGTATCCTGTTATGATACCTTCTCATCCGGGTGTTGGGCAACCCAGCCCTCAAGAATCACATGGACTGGCAACGAATTCTATGCCCTCTGTTGGTCCATCGGCAAGCTTTTTGTGTCAGAGTGGCACCAACGGCATGCCCACGAAGAAACCACCCGTTTTACAAAAGATGAAAACACCGACAAGACTTCTGTTGCAACACCCGAGGAATGGTCAAAGTGCTCCTAGCAAGTCTTCAGTTGTACCTAGTTCACAAGTGTTGTTGAGTATTAAAGGTCCTTCTCAGCTTTCCGATTCTAGTTTTCATGTTCAAACGCAACCCCACAACATAGGAACAGTAACCAGCTCTTCTCTCGGCATACCGTCCAGTTCTGGCTTGCCAACTGCCGCGACCATTAAAACGAAATCGGACATCAGAGGGTTCTCCTTGCCCGTTGCTCCTGCCCTACCTCCCGCATCCTCTGAACGGATCCTCGCATCTCAATCTCCGTGTTATATCCAGACTCTTGCCGCCTCAACAAGTGCGCTCACTGTCCCCTCCAACTCTTCACTATCTACCCGTCACCAAGCTGATAAGCCCGCACACAATACATCTAACTACAATGAGTCACGTACCGTTTTGCGCACCGTACGGGAGGATTCACGAGGTACGTGCCTAAGTTCCTCAAGACAGGACGTGTCGTTTTCTTTGGACGGCCCAGTCGTTGCAGTCAGGAGTGACATAGAAGAAGTTGGTAGTAGTATTGCAAAAGAGAGATGGACGGATCCAGCACTCGTTTCGCTAGCGCCAGTCCCCTCATCGAAGAGTGCGGAGTCACTGCCCCTCGCTGCCTCGGCAAGTGCTGCTGCCCACTCTCGTAAGGTTATCATCTACGAAAGGAGCTTGCTACCCTCGCAGACCGAAGGGCTGCATGCCGCCAATAACAGTCCATATTACAATTTTGTCGAAAAAGTCATCAACCTGGAGCCCGAGAAAGAAGATGGGGTTGCACCTGAATGGGACCCATTTTCAGACATGTAAACAAGTATCTGTCAGATGTCTGTACCATACCTTAATTATGTAACCTATGCTTAAGGATAGTTATTCTCAACAGAACTGTTCCAGTTAGGCTTGTTGTTAATGCTCTATCTTCTGAAGTCTCATAAATACTTTTACAATTGAAAACGTGCATTTGTTTCTAATGTAAGAGGCTGTTAAAGTTGACTTTTTTGTGGACGCTCTATCCTCTGCCATGTTCCGTAAACGCTTCTCCAATTGAAAACTTTTTTCCAATTGAATTAACAATTCACAATTAAACTGAACAAATTTCAAGTGGTAATGCTGCGCAATCTACTAGCGCCGCAGCGTTACAGCACTGTGGCATCTAAACCTAAAGTTCCAAGGTCTCTTCGTCATCTCGGCAGTAGCTGGGATCCATGCTCAACACGACATACCTTCTAAAAGGCAAACGCAGCCATGTGATTTTATTTGTCATTTGTATGTTGAAAGTAATTTTTTCTATGTTACCCGTATATAGAGGTACCCCAGGTAAATACCTTCCGTTAGTGCAATACATCCCATCAAGTCGTGTTTTTTGCACAGCCTTAATATTCCACGTTTCAAGTTTCTTACGAGAGCAAGAAATTTCAAATGTGATGATGGGATTTCGTCGGAGTTGCAGTTCGAGGCTGACCATCCAACACACACACCCTTGCGATCCAGTTGGGATGGCAGACGAGAGGCATGACCCAGAAGTTTTGCCTCGTTTGGAAGTGTAGTCTGGCTGTCCGGCATCCACATGCCCTCAAATTTGGTTAAAAGCCAACATGAGGTGGCTCGAGGTGTCTCCTAGGCTTGGAAACTAGCGTCTGGCAATCCAGTAATACTCACCCTAATCAAATTCAGTCGAACTCATGGCGTATGCTCATGGGAGGGAAGCTACGCATATTCTGCTATTCCCCACGCACAGTCTGAGCGTCTTCACCCAGCTTAAAACACTGCACTATTAACATCTTGTTCTACGTAAGATGCAGCATGATCTCTTTGTGATGATCGAGACGGGTCAGGCAGTGGAATTTTGCAGGATCCCCGGGCACGCGGGAATAAGAGGAAACGAACTGGCGGACTCGCTTGCTAAACTGGCATCTACTACTCACCAAGAACAATTTTTTTTTTGCAATACATTACCGGGACTGGTTCCCTATCATCAACTCCCATATAACATCCCGATGGGATGAAATGTGGCAGCAGAGTAGACAAAAAATGCTTTCAGTCAAACCCTCAGTCGGAGAATGGGAAACAAAGTTCACCAACAGAAAAGACTAAGTGTTCATCA
>SDVV010036741.1:0-10918 GCA_016164225.1 Gammarus roeselii
TTTTCTAGTGGAGGTTTTAGGATTATCTGTAATGCTTACAGCAACTCTTTCGATTACGTCTTCAGTTCGAATTGACCTTTTTCTTCCAGATCGTGGTTTGTCATTAACATTCCCGGTATCCGCAAATTTTCGATAAAGCGATTTAATTGTGTTTTTTGAAGGACTGATTCTTGTTTCGAAATGGATCCTGTAATCACGTTGAGCTTCTGTTATTGACATCGTCCTGATGTAGGTTTGCAGAATTCTCGTTCTTTTTTCTTTGCTGTAGCGAATCATGATGAAAATTTAAGAGTTGATAATTAAACACAAATTTAGCAGACTATATAGGATAATGTAGTAACTAGGATACAATATTACCATAAAAATGTTCTTTTAAATAAAACAAGTTTCAACTTCATAGCGTTCTTAGTTTTCCATTTATTAACAAGTTAAAAGGGTCAGTTAATTCAGGTTCACCCTGTACTATTTCTATTTATTGTTACATCGCAGGGCGCCTATAAAAGGATGAGGAGGTGAGGGGAGTGATGGGCTCAAGTGCGGGAGGGAGACGTTGACGAGACGCGTCTCTCTGAATATTTATCAATATTCCATCTAGGTAATGAGATAACCGCACGTCATGCGACTTGTCTCTATGACATGATACAGGCCGCCCCCTACACACCTCCGCTTGTCAAAGTCCACTTTCTTCTAAAAGTTGTTCGCTCGTCCCCTGTTTTGCGGTCAGGGAGACCCAATTTATGCTAAATCGCGTCATGGGGAATGACAGCGTGAGTTGGGACCTGTCATGGGGAGTAGATCTCAAACTGGATACCATGAACACTAATCATCTGAAACTGGAAGCCTGGAAGACGACGCATCTCAAACTGGTGGCATGGAAGACGAATTTTCAGAAACTGGAGGCTTGGAAGACGACTCATCTCAAACTGAAGGCCTGGAACACTACTAATCTCAAACTGGAGACCTGAAAGACGACCCGTCTCAAACTGAAGGAATGGGAGACGACTCATCTGAAACTGGAGGCCTGGAAGACGACTCGTCTCAAACTGGAGGCATGGGAGACGACTCATCTCAAACTGGAGGCATGGGAGACGACTCATCTCAAACTGGAGGCATGGGAGACGACTCATCTCAAACTGGAGGCCTGGGAGACGACTCATCTCAAACTGGTGCCTGGGAGACGACTCATCTCAAACTGGAGGCATGGGAGACGACTCATCTGAAACTGGAGGCATGGGAGACGACTCATCTCAAACTGGAGGTCTGGAAGACGACTCGTCTCGAACTGGAGGCATGGAAGACGACTCACCTTTAACTGGAGGCCTGGAAGACGACTTATCTCAAACTGGAGGCCTGGAAGACGACTCGTCTCAACCTGGAAGCATAGGAAACGACTCATCTCAAACTGGTGCCTTGAAGACGACTCATCTCAAACTGGAGGCCTGGAAGACGACTCACCTCAAACTGGAGGCCTGGGAGACAACTCATCTCAAACTGGAGGCATGGAAGACGACTCATCTCAAACTGGAGGCCTGGAAGACGACTCACCTCAAACTGGGGGCCTGGAAGACGACTCACCTCAAACTGGGGGCCTGGAAGACGACTCACCTCAAACTAGAGGCTTGGAAGACGACTCATCTGAAACTGGAGGCCTGGATGACGACTCCCCTCAAACTGGAGGCCTGGATGACGAGTCACCTCAAACTGGGGGCCTGGATGACGAGTCACCTCAAACTGGGGGCCTGGAAGACGACTCACCTAAAACTGGAGGCCTGGATGACGACTCCCCTCAAACTGGAGGCCTGGATGACGAGTCACCTCAAACTGGGGGCCTGGATGACGAGTCACCTCAAACTGGAGGCCTGGAAGACGACTCACCTCAAACTGGAGGCCTGGATGACGACTCCCTTCAAACTGGAGGCCTGGATGACGAGTCACCTCAAACTGGAGGCCTGGAAGACGACTCATCTCAAACTGGGGGCCTGGAAGACGACTCACCTCAAACTGGAGGCCTGGATGACGAGTCACCTCAAACTGGAGGCCTGGAAGACGACTCACCTCAAACTGGGGGCCTGGAAGACGACTCACCTCAAACTGAACGCCTGGAAGACGACTCATCTCAAACTGGGGGCCTGGAAGACGACTCACCTCAAACTTGGGGCCTGGAAGACGACTCACCTCAAACTGGAGGCCTGGGAGACGACTCACCTCAAACTGAAGGCCTGGATGACGACTCAACTCAAACTGGAGGCCTGGAAGACGACTCACCTCAAACTGGAGACCTGGATGACGACTCACCTCAAACTGGAGGCCTGGATGACGACTTACCTCAAACTGGATACCATCAACTGACAATGGAAGACGACTGGAGAGGGCAATATAACTGGGAATATTGTCCAAAAATCCTAATATCTTATGCATTCCTAATAACTTATGATATTCAAATGCTATGAATAGCATCTTTTTCTATTCATGTCTCGACGTTGGCCGGAACACGAAGAGATGCTATTGGACGTTCCTTTTAAATAAAGAAGATTATCACATGAACGGGTCAAATTCGTTGTTGTCTACAGGAAAAGTGGATGTTTTTTATTGAAGTGTAAGTGATTATTGTTGCCCAATCGAAAAAAGAATCAAACTCAGGTCAATACTTTAGTTTGAGCGCGTACACCTTTTTAGGGTGAAAGTAACTTGACTAAAATATGGTAATTATCTCTAAACAATTTGTCCTCTAGATGAGTAATCCGTGTTCGATATATTAATGCAAATAAAGTGCAGTCTCGTTTCCACCAGAAGACTAAGTGCGAATAAAAGATCTCTACGACCCTATAAATGCTGCCGGCCAAAATAGACACGAACCCAGCATATCATGATGTCAAGTGTTTACCATCATCCCATATACTCCTTCAGCTAACAATTTTGAATTTTTTGGTTTGCAATGCTATTGATGAGAGCCGTAGGAGTGGGTCATAATAATCCCTGCCGATGTAGTCGCGGTCAACTGACAGCGGCTTCACGTCTCATTAGTGATCCGGCTCTACGGAGGCCAATAATGAACAATGACAGGCTCTTGACCGGCTGCTGATGGACAGCTGACAGGCTGCTAATAGGGTGTAGGTGTGCTGGCAGGATGGGGCCTTCTTGCATGTACTCATGATACCTCCCTGCACTTGAAGTGCGGTACAATAAGCACATAATATAGATGTCAGATTGGTGCCGTCAACAACAGGCTCCAATTGAAGGTGTCCAATTAACGGTGTTCCAATTAAATGCTTCCAATAATAGGTGTAATATCGTCTGCTGACTCTCGCCAATGGTACCCAAAAATGGAGTCATTAATATTATTTATTTATTGGGAACAAACTTAGCTGGAACAGACGTAACCACGATTATTTTTGTTGGGACTGACACGGTTCCTTAGGTAGACACGGCACCATAGTGAGGTTGACGCGGCCCCATAGGGAAGTAGGCACGGCACCATAGTGAGGTAGACACGGCACCATAGTGAGGTAGACACGGTACCATAGTGAGGTATACACGGCACCGTAGTGAGGTAGACACGGCACCATAGTGAGGTAGACACGGCATCATGGTGAGGTAGACACGGCATCATAGTGGGGAAGACGTTTGGCATCAGCCCGGCGGTACAACATTTACTATATCAATAAGAGTGTTCATGTGCGATACGAGTCCATCGAACGGCACAAAAGAATCAATGTGCTTGCATTGTTCCCCTGAAGATGAGTAAAGAAGATAGAAAGGAATGCAGTAACTCAAGAGGAATTAGATTGTTAAGTGTAGTAGGTAAAGTCTACGGGAGAGGGCTAATCAATAGAATTAGAGACAGTATGAAGGGATCGATTGACGAGGAAGAGTGTGGCTTTAGGAGTTGTGACGGGTGTGCAAGCCAGAGGAATCGGCAACAATCAGTTAAAATCGATAACGAAAATATGTCAAATTCGACCACAGTTGCCTTTGGGGTTCCTCAAGGCTCGATACTTGGCCCTCTGTTGTTCCTGTTTCTCGTAAATGACATCGACTGTAAATTACAAGCAAAAAAAAACAAAAATGGTAATGTACACCGATGTTGTTCAAATATTGCTTTCCCGAAAACCGTCAGATCTGAATGCGCTGAAAGACGACGCTGAGACAGCCGTAACTAATTTGAAATATTGGTATGATAAAAATGGACTCTGGTATGATAAAAATGGACTCAAGCTCAACTGTGAAAAAATAAAATGCATCTTGTTCGGCTTGAACTTGTTTGGCTCGAGCAGTTTATCAGTATAGGCAAATCTGACATTCCTGTTGAAGATAAAGTTATAAGTCTGGGAGTATGGTTTGATCCCGATCTTTCCTCCAAACACTACGTAACTACTTTGTGTTCTAAGTTGAGTGGAACACTTTTGTTGCTAAGCTACGCAAAAAAATGGGTTTCAAATCAAAATTACTGATATTCCACGCTTTAGTATTTTCTCACATCAACTACTGTCTTTCAATTTTGGGGAAATGTACCAAAACTCAAGAAGAGAAAGTGCAAGGTTGTATAAATTTTATAGCAAGAATAACATACGATGGTAACCATTGAAAACGAGACCACGTAAGTCCTCTCCTCGAAAAACTACTGTGGCTCAATATCGACAACGAACTGGCACTCCATGAGTCGATCAGAATTTATAAAGATCTCCTAGGAAAACATTCACCCGGCAACCAAAGGCACATATATTCTCGAGGCGAAAAGAACAATCGATTCACAAGAAATAATGATACTATGCACGTTGAACACAGGAAAACAGAAACTGCCTGTAGAGCTTTTTCGGTCACTGGACCAAAATCCTGGAACAACCTTCCAACAAGCCTCAAGAATCTTGAATTCAACACGTCCTTCACGAATAGGCTTAATGAACATCTATTGACCGATCAATTCAAAACGGTAACTTTGCCTACGAACACAAGCTAAATGCATAATACCAGTAACCAGAAAATGCATTCTGTTCTTGAGCATGTCAGAAAACACCACCACCATAACTCTCAACAGTGAGACACCCATCGAATCATTTTTACTCTGACGATACATATGTTTTCTACGTTGCTACCGATCACAATTGTCTTTGCCAATTACCATAAGTGTTAACTAGCGTTTTGTCTATTTCTATGTTTCAAATGTTTCAATCGTTTTTGTATAATTGAAATACGATCTCAGTCTTTTCGAGGAACGATAGGCAGCTTCTAACTTTGACAAAGGTTAACTCAATTTTAATATACCTCACTGAATTATTTTTAACAATTACCGTACCTTTTTTGATGATACAATCATTGCCATGTAAGCTAATATTTTGATTTGTCTTCTATAACAGAAGTATATTCATCCAACTTGTGTACTACAGCATTGTATTACTCTGATTGTCAATCATTTAATCATTTCCTAGCGGTCATAAATTGTGTGTATTGTATAATCAATTGTTTGGAATGTATTTTATGTAGAACATTTTTTATAACTTATGTCGCCTATTCACCCCTTCATTATTCATACAATGGTTAAGACCCATATTTACAATATGTGAGCGCTGTTCGATTTCCCAACTCTATATTGTATTCATATTTCCTGTATAATTCATGCCGTCCATCCAAACTTTTGTCATCGTACAATAATAAAGACTTCTCATTGCAATATGTTAGCACATTCCGATGTCCCAACCCCATGTTCTCGGTATTTTAACCACGTTTATGCGTGTTTTCCCACCCCATGTTCTTGTTATTTTCCACACCCATGTATTTTGTTAATTATCCACCCCAAGTATTTCTCATTTTTCAACCCCGCGTGTCACTGGTTTTCCCAATGCTATGTAGTCGTGATTTTTTTTGTCAAAATAGACATTTACTGTATGTGCACTGATGATATTATTGTAAATAATATTTCGTTCCATGTAATCCGGACCGGCGGTCCCTAAAGATGAGCTGTGACGAATTCAAACTGAACTCTCGTTTTAGTTCATTCAAATAGCGTAGTTGATAATGAATTTTCATGTCTTATGTTTAAGAATTAAATTATTTTATAAAAATTTAAAACTCATTGCCAGACGATGGAAATAAATGATTCAATAATAATGATTCAATAATAATAATAATAATTAATGTTGTGAGTTAGGTCCATGAGAAGTACATAGCGGAGGGAAAAGATGCGTTCTGTGCCTTCATAGATCTGGAAAAGGCCTACTATAGGGTCGACAGAGAGGCGTTATAGAAGGTGCTGCGTTTGTATGGAGTCTGGCGAATATTTGTTAAGAGCGGTCCAGAGTTCCTCTGTTGGCAGCAGAGCATGTGTCAGAGTAGGGAGTGATGTAAGTGATAGGTTACAAATAAGGGTGGGACTGAAACAAGGTTGCGTTAGTCTCCATGGCTGTTCAATGTCTTCATGGACAGAGTGGTCAGGGAGATGAACTCAGGTCGAAGATAAGAGTTGTTAGGAGCAAATGGGTACAGTTGGCAGTTGAGTCAGTTGTTGTTACGGATGATACAGCACTGAGGGTAATTCAGAAGAAAAGTTCTATTGGCTAGTGTTAGAGTTCGGTGGAGAGGGTGAGAGTTGAAAGCTGCGACCTAATGTGGGTAAAAGCGAAGTAATGAGATGTTCGAGATATGACGAGGTGATCGAAATCAGTGTCCGCCTGAGACACAGATTTCGAGACCCCCCACGTCTCAGCCCCGTGGAGCACATCTGGGACATCTGCGACATTAGTCAGTCTTTTCCACGCGTGAGCCCACGTAATTGAAACACTGGACTTTTTCCATTAACTCTACATTTAGGTAGACACTGATTCTGATCGTTTCATCATTCTTCGAATAACTAATTGAGATGTTTGAGAAGAGGAACGAAGGTTGAATGTTTTCGAGAAGAAATGTTTGAGAGATATGGCCAGAGTGAAGCTGGAGAATCGAATTAATAATGAGATGACCGAATTAGAGCCGGGATGGTGAAGAAATTGGAAGACTGGGTAGTTTCCCGTGCTCTAAGGGGGTTCGGATACAAGGAGAGGACGTATGAGGAAAAAATTGTAAAAATGGTGATGAAAACGGAGGTGTGTGGGCATTAGCCTAGTGGATGACCGAAGTTTGGGTTTCAGGATAATGTGGAGCTGGCTATAGGCAGAAGATACATTGGTGTGGAGGTAGCGAGAAAGCCTGCAACAGACAGTCATGAGTAGATAATGATCATGAAAGTATGGGAGTTGACGCGGCCCCGATGCGCTTTCCAGCTCTTGGCGTCTCGTCGAGAAACGAAATGAACGGGGGGGGGGTTGAGGACCCATCAATTATAACTCAGTAGGGGTAAGCCAAATGAAGGTGTTGGGCCCTGCTGCTGACACTGATCTCGAATCTTTGCTCTCGTCTCGAGGTGTGAGTTGGAGGTTCCTGGCCGGACCCTATAGAATTCAAGGTTGAGTTTAGGCATGAGTGTGAGTGCATGAGAGGAGTGTGAGGTGCGTTTTCGCGTCAGCCTCCCTTCTTCCGGCGGATTCGTATTTGCGTCTGTATCTGAACAAATTCAAATAATACTTGATGAGCTCACCATCAATCCTAATCATACAATGGATCTTGTGGCACAGGTTTCGTTGTCTTCGCTGAATTGGCGGCACGTTGGATGACTAAGTAGGAGTGATGAAGTCTTTCTCTGCTCCCTACTGTGTGTCAGGCAGGCCGGGCCCTGCCCATGCAGACCTTGCCAGACGCTGACGACTGCCTTGGGCCATCTGTGTGTGTCGAGTAGGGCTCTCCTCCATGTAGACCGTGCCTGTAAGGCCTCAAACTGGGCCAGACAATGCCCTTCTCCGTGCATGCCCTCACTGTCTTTGTCGGCTGTCTGTATCGCCTTAGAGTGCATGTGGCAGGCAATGCTTAGCCCTTTGCAGACCCAGCTTGACTGTCGGCTACCTGCAACACCTCAGTGTGTGGCAGGCAATGCCCTTCCCCTTGCAGACCCTGCATGACTGTGTTGGCCGCCTGCAGCGCCTCAAAAGTGGCCAGGCATGGCTCGACTTCGGAGTGGATGACTGATAATCCGGTATCATTCAAATGAGATCGGATCTGACGAAGTTCCCGAGACCTTCTTAGGCGGGTTTTGCCTCGAATTGACGGCCTTTCGAGGAGGAAATGAAACCAAAGCGTCGGCTCCATTAGTCATTTGCATCACTGGAGTAGTGCTACCAGGTTCTGGAAGGTTAATGCAAAGCTGGGATGAGAAAATACCGAGTGCATTATTATGCGCGTTGCATAAATGTAAATTAATAGATGCTCTTGATTTGAGATTACATAGCAATAAATTAATAGTTATTCCTTTCTTGAATGAGCATGTCTGATGTAGTTTGTTAAAACACTGTGGCCAAATTCAGAAACAAGAACAAGATTGTTCTATTTTAAAACAGTCTCGTCGAAGATACCTAAAATAAAACACGATGATGGCTTTATCTTCTCAATCAAGTAAGGGGGCTGCTGGATTGCACAAAATTCCTCCCCCTGACCCCAATATTCCGTAATGAAGCTTGCCAAATAAAAGAGCGCATTGTTAATGATACGTAACGCTAGACACATGCAGGCGAACAGTCGGCTGATTGGACTTGCGTTGTGGTGAGCTGCGGGCCACTGAGCCAGAGTGGACGGATCAGGTATTGGTGCTGTATATTTTCCAGACAGCAGTACAAACCCTGGACAGCCGACTTCATAGAGATGACAGGGAAGGAAGACATGCAAATTGTAAAAGAATGGCCCTATTCTTCGCCTACGAATGGAAGTCGAAACCTGTGGTGCTGCTGCGTCTATCGTCATTACGAAGAACACCCATTAAATGTCTTAGTAATGACGTTATAATGGAAATGCTCATCTACCATCCATTTTTTTCTCAGATCATATTTCAAACAAACGCGTGACAATGTGTATTATAGAATTGGAACAGGCACGAACATACTCATTTGTTCCATAGCACTAGCAAGTCTTTTGTGGAACCAAATATATTACTCGATACAATTTTTAGAATAAGAAATATTTTGTAGAACAACAGAATACCACGAGGCATCTCATGAATAAACTTAATTTATAGGGTTCATTTCAAACGTTTGTGAAATCCAAGCAGTGCAACTTTGATGCAAGTTCAGGCAACAGCTGCGCATTGTGTCTGTACCGTCATGATCTATTCCGCAATATGTTCTTTGTGTGTGTTGCGCCACTATTCATACCAGATTTTATTACAATAATAAAACATAAACAAATCATTTTGTTACTGCACCTATGCTGTTTATGTAGCTAGAACGCATGTATTTTTAGAAATGTTTTGTTTCATTTGATCACATATTCGCTGATGAATCATTGTTGCTATGACAAATAGTATCATTGAACTCTTGATGCCTCGCTGCTCTTTGCTTCAGGCGCTGCCAGCTGTCGATAAGAGGGGAAGAAGGCCCTGTACACGCGGTGCAGTCTTTGGACAACACGCACAGAATCACCTGGTGGAGAAAAATCAATTCTATTAAATTATTTGAACACTGTCATGTAATTAAAGTTTTGAAAAGTAATTTACTCTTTTCATGCACTTTACCAAGCTAACTAACTATCTATTATTCGTCAGTGTCATTTACTTTCAAAAATGCTTTTATAGTTACATATATTCACATTTCCTGCACATTTCCTGCTATCCGGTCGTGTTGAATTTCCTGTTATCCCGTATGTGTTGAATTTCCTGTTATCTCGTACGTGTTGAATTTCCTGTTATCCGTACGAGTAGAATTGTTTGTCATGCCGTACATGCAGGAATCTGTTCAATTATCAACCCATTTGAAAAGTTTATTGAAATGTGTAGCTCTTGAACCTATTCAACTTTTTATGTTAACAGTGTAGCTAATTTCTGTATTGGTTATTCGTGCTTCAAGCAAATATTGCGAGAAGAAACGTTGTATAGTCTCATGTTGGAAATGTTAACAGTGTAGCTAGTTTCTGTATTTATTATTCGTGCTTCAAGCAAATATTGCGAGAAGAAACGTTGTATAGTCTCATGTTGGAAATGTTAACAGTGTAGCTAGTTTCTGTATTTATTATTCGTGCTTCAAGCAAATATTGCGAGAAGAAACGTTGTATAGTCTCATGTTGGAAATGTTAACAGTGTAGCTAGTTTCTGTATTTATTATTCGTGCTTCAAGCAAATATTGCGAGAAGAAACGTTGTATAGTCTCATGTTGGAAATGTTAACAGTGTAGCTAGTTTCTGTATTTATTATTCGTGTGTCAAGCAAGCATTGCGAGAAGAAACGTTGTATAGTCTCATGTTGGAAATGTTAACCGTGTAGCTAGTTTCTGTATTTATTATTCGTGTGTCAAGCAAGCATTGCGAGAAGAAACGTTGTATAGTCTCATGTTGGAAATTTTACACTCTCGGTTTCTTTATTAAGGTGGGAGTTAGTGGGATTTTGTCTAGATATTTTGATGTCAGTTGACCTAATTCTTATTACATATTTTTATGAAAATTAAATTTTCAATATATGGGTTTATTTTCTTTTGACATATTGAACAGTGGGCAATAGAGTGTCTTCCAACTAAGACCATTGCTTGGCGGTAAGTTAAGGTTCATTAATTTACGACCCTCATTTATAAGTAAATGTAATGTAGATTGAACTATAAAATTTTGTTCACAGAACAGCACTCTAGGACGAAATCTTGGTTCACATATGCGTATTGTGATTGTAATTTTATTTTTTTCCCTTTCATTATACGTAATTTAATTTTAATTCTCGCTCCAAAAAATCACCTCATAACTTTTTTGGCAGAACTTTACAAATGTTTTTTGAAATCTTTTGTCTAGAGAACCTATACCAAACCCACAGATAGGTTGATCAAGCAACGAATGATTTGTTATAGTTTGAGCACTCATGAGAAAA
>SDVV010036742.1:0-10918 GCA_016164225.1 Gammarus roeselii
TGGGAGACCTGTGTGCCGGCACTGCTCTGCGTTTGCCAGACCCGGAATTGAACCCAGAGGACACCCTGGAGAGGGGTGGCTATTTTAGGCAGTGAAGCCAGTACGGGTGCTGCGGCACAGCCCGACAGATACCCAGGGGTGGAAAAGCCTGTAACGGGGTGCCAGCCAGAGAGCGGCACGCCCGAGGTGCCCGGTTTTATTTTATAGCCCAGGTGAGCCTGGTCCCAGTGGTCATAACCCGGGTTGGTGTGTGCGGAGTTGGTGTTGGTTTGGCAGGCTCCATGACCTTGCCACTTGAACAGCTTGGGTGGGCATTTCGCCATCGCTTACAATTGGTGTCAGGAGTGGGATAGACCACTGCTCAACCACCCTGGGTTTTGGTTTAGTAGGGAGGGATTGTGAGCGTGGCTCCCTTGGCTGGTCTCCAGGCTAGACTGGAGATGGGGTGGGGCGCGCTGGGGTCTGGAGATGTTCAGGTATTCATCTACTGGCCAACTTATGGCCCGTTATCTGCATGTTCATCTTCAGTAGCCTTGGCGTTTAACCCCACTTCTGAGTCAGCCTAGCTGATCAGGAACCGTCTCCAGTCGGTATAAAGGGTGAGAGAGCGCCAAGGTGAATCCTCCACTATCCAAGGTCCTGGGGTGGGTGTCGCCCATGTCTGTGATGTGGCCTGGTAGTGGGAGACCTGTGTGCCGGCACTGCTCTGCGTTTGCCAGACCCGGAATTGAACCCAGAGGACACCCTGGAGAGGGGTGGCTATTTTAGGCAGTGAAGCCAGTACGGGTGCTGCGGCACAGCCCGACAGATCCCCAGGGGTGGAAAAGCCTGAAACGGGGTGCCAGCCAGAGAGCGGCACGCCCGAGGTGCCCGGTTTTATTCTATAGCCCAGGTGAGCCTGGTCCCAGTGGTCATAACCCGGGTTGGTGTTGGTTTGGCAGGCTCCATGACCTTGCCACTTGAACAGCTTGGGTGGGCATTTCGCCATCGCTTACAAAAACACCAGAGTGAATGCCATCAGGTCCCAGGGCAGAAGATGAGTCTAAACCACCCAGAACCAGGGAAGCTAACAGTCTAGTCATACAAATCCCATTAAATTTTCCAAGAAAAAAATGATGTGGGGAAGGGCCGGCAGGATCAGCATCCACAAAAAACAGACAAAAAAAAAAGGGTCTACAAACAGCTGACTCATGTCTCTCTGACCAGCAACAACCTCACCAGATGGAAGCTTCAGAAGACCAACAGAAGGACAGCCTTTCTTTCTCTGATATAGGAGTGAAACATCTTGAGAGTAACAGAGGAGTTGTCTGCTAATTTCTGCTCATACAAACACTGGCTGTGGTGTGAAAAGTTCCTGTACTCAAAATTAGACCCACTAAATCTCTGCAAGGATGGCAACACCTCTTCATGCTGCCTACCAAGCTCCCCCCCTCAAAAGCTTATACTGCGCCCAAGCCCTAGATCTACTGCTCATCAGCTCCTTAGGAGGCCTCCGCAACCAGCTTGTTCGTGAAGCAGAGCCTCCAGCGGGAACAAACTTGTCCACAAGTGAATGGACAATTGTCTAAAACAAACTCCTCCACAGTGCCATAGAAAAACTCGTAAAGCCAGTCAACACCCTCTAAAACCTCTCTCATGCTCCTTTAATCACTACGAGACCACATAACTGATTTCAAACTGATTTGCTAGATAATACTATCAAACTTTCAAACTTAGATGCGTGTAATAAGTCCTCAGTATTTATGTCTTGTCTATGTATCTTCCTACAGGGTGGGTTTCATTAAATGGCTTTTCTCCTTTGTTCTTTTTATTGTTCAATTTGATTATCTACACATTACAGGCTGCTCTGAAGTGCTTTCCCGCCGTTGGCATCCTGTTGTCGGGATGATCGCGGGTATGGGGGGGCCGGTCATTATGATGCGGAGGGCGTAAATCAGTGAAAACTGTTGGGCCCCGCTGCTGACAACGGATCCTCGGACTGCACTCATGACCCAGAGTGTATGTTGCTGGGTTACCAGCCAGACCCTTTAGCACAAAACAGCTCAAAAGGGCTAAGTTGTGTGAGTATGAAGGTGTGAGGTGCCACTTTCCTTTCTGGGGGATGCGGCCTAGTTTTTGTACCTGTATCCGATTGCATATTCTAACGTAATCAAAGTAAACTGCTGTAGATTTAAAGCAGAGCGGTGAAAATTATCATCAATATTATGAGGGTGGTTCTAAACACAATGTCAGTTTTATGTGTCAGGGAGGTTGTGCAACACTAAAAGTACCAAACCAATGTCAGGCACGTGTGTACCTTGGAAATACTCCAAATCAAAAATGGAGAATTTATATAATCTAACTAGTAATTACTTCACAGCTCAATATTACGACGCTCAATTTTTCAACACTTTCTAGAATTTTTGAAATTTTGAAAAAATTACATACAGCTGCCACGCGGGTTAGAAACGGGAGCAACTGCCCTGTGGGTTAGAAGAACGTACAGCTGTCTCACAGGCTAGAAACCAGCTCTAAAAAATCAGATTTTGTTAGGGTTGGCCAGTTGCGTTACTAATAATTCAAAATTTGGTGTCAAAATATTGAGTTGTGAACTAACCTAGCCCAATCAAACTTGACTTTCAAGTGTATCAATACAAATTTAGACACTAATTTTATATTATTACTACCACAAATTCTCCAAAGTTATATAATAACAAAGAAAAATAGCTAATGTCAGGCTGACACACCTGCCTGACATACAGCTTGCTCCAAAGAATACAAGGTGTGAAAAATCGGTAGCCAATGAAATCAGCCGCATTTATCTTTCTTGTCAGACTGATATATTGTGAGATGCTTGATGACAGACATTTCTATTAACCCATAATAATCCCAAACTAGTCTTGCACAAAACTCTGCAATCCCTTGCATAGTGCACGCACCTCTTACTCTGGGAACAATGGCAAAGATGTCTGGCATATGCATACTAAGATCTAAATGAGCAATTCTTCCCATATAAAGTGCATTATCAGTTTAATTTCTATATATTTATTGATGATATAGCACATTATGTTCTTGATCCTAGCGTAAATGTGAACGAAACATGTTCACACCAAATCAACTGCGGCACCTCAGAGAATCAGTCTTCACTGTTGCCAGACTTACACCCAGACTTCTCAATACAAGATTGGAAAAACATATAATTATGGTGGATCAATCCGTCGTAAATGTCTGTGCAATACAATTTCCAACTTCATACCCGCCACAATTTTTATGTGAAAAATTTTTGATGTAATATTCATCGCAGGCATTGTGCATCAAAATTTCTGACGTCAGCCAAGCTGTATGTCGATTGCATTAAAATATAACAGTGATCCAACGTATGTTTTGAATGTGTGGATAATTGTCAAGTTTTTGCGTGACAAAAATATAAATTTACTGCAGAGGAATGTAATAGAAGCCAAGTTGGTCAACAGCAATCAAACAATGAATGGCCAAAGCTCCAACTGACTACACACTTCCAATAAGAAAGCCTAATTTGTTAAACCAGCTAATCGCAATCTATTTCTTATAAAATTGCACATTGGTTGGTCAACACACTTATGCTTTTACTTTACTTCTTACTCACACTGCCTTCTATTGAATCACTGCTGTTGGAGTTGGCAAGATTACTATAACAAGTGAGGTTGCCTCTGTCAGACAGTAGTCCTTTGGTCTGGTGATTGTGCAACAAACCTCTTGATGTTTCTCATTGACTTCACCCATTAGATGACACGCCATATAGCGTCCACCGGGGTGACTCCCCGCGGTCGGAAACACGGAATGACTCCCCACACCCCATTTTTGGGTACCAAGAAGTCAGAAGAAATGTCACTATTTGACTATGAGGCTTGAAAGAACAGGTCTTTGTTAGTAGGTATCAGCTACTTATAGAAATTCGATACGCGCACAGAATTTATGAGAAATCACAGAAGTGAAGGCGTGTTTTTCAGGTCCCTGATAATTTTGGTTCTGAAAAATTGTGGTTCCGCAAACTTTGATGCTGTGTCTAGAGTTCCCATTGCATTAGGACCAAATTTGGTGGTGGACTCTGAATATGATGTAGTTTGTTGCGTTGGAAGGATTTTGAAAAAATTGTAAACTTTTGTAGATATATACAAATATACAACTGCCGAGAGTTTCCCCAGGTGAAAAACGATCAGAGGTGATTCCCCGCACCTATTTTGTTATTAAATATCTTTGTTTTTCTTCAATGATTAGTTAAATGCAATTTTTTGCACATATAATGACATCTCGAAGTAAATCGCCCACAATAATGACACCACAGCTAATTTCAAAATGAGTAAGAATTTTATAATGGCCCGATGTTTATAACACATAGTGACAAGTCTAAGCCTAGCGTCGACCGGGGTGACTCCCTGCTATCGGAAACACAGGGTGCGTGACCCCACCCCTCTTTAGGGCACCAAGACGCTGGAAATGTCACTGTTTGACTAAGGGGCTTGAAAGAGCAGGTCTTTGTTAGTAAGTATCAGCTACTTAAAGGAATTCCATACGTGCACAGAATTTATGAAAAATTGCCAAACTGAAGGTGCATTTTTTAGGTCCTTGATAATTTAGGATCGGAAAAATCAACATTCCGCAAACTTTGATGGTGTGTTTAGAGTTCCCATTGAATTAAGACCAAATTTGGTGGTGATACTTGGAATACGATTTAGTTTGTTGCGTAAGAAGGATTTAAAAAAAAAAAACTTTTGTAGATATCTACAGGGAGTCGCCCAAGGTGAAAAACGATCGGGGGTGACTGCCCGCACCAATTTTGTTATTAAATATCTTTGTTTTTCTTCAATTAAAAGTTGTTAAATGCAATTTTTTGCACATATAATGACATCTGGGAGTAAATGACCCACAATAATGACACCACAGCTAATTTCAAAATGGGTAACTAATTTTATAATGACTCGATGTTTATAACACATGGTGACTAGTCTAGGCCAAACTGTTGACTTATATTTAATGCCTAGGAACAATATTTTCTATCACATTTTCATATCAAGATAACAATACTTTACCTAGCATGACTTGTATTCATGATAATGCAATAAGTTTGCTATAGAAATGACAAAATACATTTTTACATGTTTCATCGTATTATTAAAAAGATCGTTTTTTTGTGTAATATTTGCTTATTTACTGATACTTTAGGTCATAATTAGTTTAGGATGTGGCAAAATGACTTCCAGTAAAGTTAGATTGCAATTATTGAAGAAAAACTTAGTTTCCCGCTGCAAAATCATGAAAAAAAGATCCTTTGACAGTCAGGTATGACGAAGCAAAAGACGAGCATCAAATACACCTGTCACAGACGTAATATTTTACTTCACATTCCATTTTAGCAACTGACAGATACTAATATAGGCATGCTCTTTTGATTGGTACTCTCAAACTTTTCATTTGCATTTCAATTATTGATAAATGGGGGGTGTGGGGAAGTCACCTCATTCGGTACAGGAAGTCACCCCTGAATTGGGGGCCATAGCTTGCCGCACGGTTTGATGATACTAACTTAATTTTGGTTGATGATACAATGTTGAAACTTACTGTCTTTCATGATAATTATAGTAGCTATACACAATGTAAATAGGAAATTTCTCAGCTGCGTACTTTTTCAGTTATTTCAAAGTATGCGCAAAATGCAAGGTGTCACCCCGGTCAACGCTATTTGTTAATTTTTCTTCAATGCCCAGGAACAATATTTTTCATCACATTTTCAAATCAAGATAACAATCCCTTACCTAGCATGACTTGTATTCATGTTAATGCAATAAGATTGCAATAGAATTGATGAAATACATTTTTTACATGTTTTAACATACTATTAAAAAGATAGTTTTTTCCTAATATTTGCTCATTTACTGATACTCAAGGGTCATAATTAGTTTAGGATGAGGAGAAATGACTTCCAGTGAAGTTAGATTGCAATTATTGAAGAAAAACTTTGTTTCCCGCGGAAAAATATGGGGAAAAAATCCTTCGACAGTTGGGTATGACTGCAGCAAAAGACTAGCATCAAATACACCTGTCACACCAGATTGCCCAATTTGGCAGGCAGAGCACGCACACATTGATAAGAAATATGTGAAGCGCATGTGAAATCTTGAGATGAAGCGCAGATGAAGACACCTTTCAAAATATTGCACGAGGAGACAGTACATCGCACGTAATTTTTTTTTTAAATATTGGTTGTGCTAAAATTTCATGCACGCATTTTCCTCCATAGCATATTAATTCGAACTGACACCGAGATTCCTAACCACTGCGGATAACCATCATTGAGGAACTACTAATCTCTGTGACCGAACAGTCCGGATCGTCATCGGTAACTGAGAAAAAGCAACAAAAATCAATATCGCATTTTTTTGGCAAGAGAATAAAAAATTGACGATTCACAATACAACGGGCAATATCAGTCAAGTCAAAAAGCATCAGCGTTTGGTATGAATGCAACAATAGCTAAACTGTAATATTGAATTACGCCGTGCATGGTTCGAACGACAATTTAACATTACTGATAGATGGAAACGAACATCGACGTCATACACGTTATGTAAACAAGTTTGCTGCAACATTCATGGAAAAGACAGCGGAGTGGAAGTACAAAATTAAGCATTGATAGTAATGGCAATTTTTAATAAGAACTGACAGGTATTGATTATAATTTATAACTACCATAAGAAAATGTATCATCTAAATGTTACATTCTGTTTTGTATGACGCCTGGTTGGTGAAAGACGCTTACGTCTATGTGCGGTCATCTCAAACTCTACACATATGTAATTCTGCAGTCTATTTCGCGACTCTCGCAGCCTCGCACCTCTAGATCTCTGTTCTGTATATATTTTTCAGTGTCTCTGACAGTGGCACACGTAACTCGGCAAACATACTGCTGCAAGCGCACGCATAGGTCTAGATATGCCGATCTCAGCTTTTGAGGCGCACGGCTGGTTCGGTTCTTAATATTTGGCAAAGAAAACGCACGTAATGTTCTAAACCCCGTGCCCAATTGTGCAATCTGGCTGTCACAGACGTAATATTTTACTTCACATTTAATTTTCAACAACGGATATATACTAAAATAGGCATGCTCTTCTGATTGGTACTCTCAAACTTTTAATTTGCATTTCAATTATTGATAAATCAGGGGTGCCGGAAGTCACCCCGTTTGGAGCGGGAAGTTACCCCCGATTGGGGGCTATAGCGTGCCGCACAGCTTTTTGTAAATAACTTCTTTTTGGTTGATGATAGAATGTTGAAACTTTCGGTGCTTCATGATCATTTTAAAAGATTTACACACCATATATACAAAGTTTCTCGGCCGCATACTTTTCAAGTTATTTTTTAAATATGTGTGTGCAAATGCGGGGAGTCATCAAAGTTGATGTAAATGATGCTACAATTGGAGCTGTGGTGAACGCATCATCACAGCAATAATGCATCTGCTGTTTTGAACCAAAAGCTAACAGCGTCATTAATATATGCTAACAGGTAATCCCACACCCCTACTTCGCAGGTATTTTAGTGACACTTATATGCCTATTTTTATTCTACTATAAGTATTTGACAAATAAACGAATAGCCTTCAAGCAGAAAAATTTCTTTGCCCTTAAAGGCTAGTGGTTTGTTCATCATATACAAGGAGTAAAATAATGATGGGGCATATAAATGTAAATAAAATACCTCCCTAGAGAGGGCAGAGAATTACTGGTTTGCATATATTGACGACGCTGTTAGCTTCCAGTTCAAAATGTGTTCGAAATAAGTACTGGACAGCAGATGTGGTTTTGCTGATATCATGTGTTTACCTCATCTTCAATTGTAGCATCCTTTCCACATCAAGAAATTATCAGTGGCAGTTACAGTTATGTGGCGTGCAATCTAATTGGGTGAAGTCAACAAGAAACATCAAGAGTTTGTTGCAGATTAACTTTCAATTTACAGTTATGCGTTGGATTTGGTATGTATTTGATGGATAAACGGTAGATGTCAGTCTAATATGATGCACATTTACCGATCATATATTGAATACTATTTTATCACAGTAGCTGCGGTTCTAAATTTCAACGCTTCGTGCATAGCATTAATACAAGATTTCCCTGCATTGAGCTTGATCAAGGTATTAATTTCAGCGCACCGCCCACTGCAACGCCAGATCATGTCGCAAGAAACAAATTTTCTCCATATAGCTAGGTCTCCATATAACTTTTGGCTAGAGTTTCATCTGCTGCTGAACCTTGCACACCTTTTAGAAAAAACTTCAATAAATTGGCTAGCCCTGGCAATATCCTCAGGTGGAGGCTGCACAAAGTGCACAAATGGAATAATCATGATTCAGGGCAGCCTATGTGTTGCTTGTCAGCATTTGAACTAAGGCACATGAAGCCCCAATATGACCCACTTAGGATCAACAGATCTTGGTGATGATTTTAAAATTATTCAAATCTTCACTAACAAATGCTATGCATGGATTTGTCATGGGTCTGAGACCATTTTTATTCATTAAACAAATCAGTGCAACTCATCCTACACATTTTACAAACTGGAATCAGAAGAGCCAACAGAATCTTGTTGACAACAGCCAAACATTTTAATCTGACATATTAGTTAATAAAAACAAAAATTGTTAGCAAATACTTTAGAGTAGAACAATGTATCAACAAAAAGTCATAAGTAGGCTAAATACTTAAATAATTGTACATTATACACCAAAATTAGCTGCTTCTGATTCTAATATCACAGTTACAACAAATAAATACATGACTGAACCAATCACAACTTGAGCCACAGTTTGGGATGGGTCAATAAATGGTACACGGCAGGACGACTACCAATTAAATCAATCTATAATCTGATCAGTAGAAGCACAATAATTGAGCAACTATTTCAATTTGAAGCAAGATTTCACAATAAAACGATTTTTTTTACACAATTTTGATCAGATAACTCACTATCTAATGCAGTTGACGAGTTTGAAGTTCAATGCAGAAAAATTACTGCATCACGAAATGCAATTCATTAACGTAACGATACATCACGGCCATGTTTTCGGGAAAAATCACAACAGCGGACGCACCGGGCAAAGCATATTATCGGAGCAAATTATACTCCACAGGACATATAAGGAAAAAAACATGCACACGCCAGAAATAGTGCAAACAATGGGAGTACCTGGGCACATCGATGCAACTTTCTTTATCATTACTTCTCAAATTTACCGAAAAAGTATTTTATATCGCGACTTTCAAAACGTAAACAAACAAGCCATTATTCGTAACTCCCATGGATCCCGTCAGATGTCACGTTCATCTACATTCACGTTTTCTATAGAAAATGTTAAATGCCACAAAAGAGAAACAATTAATTATTATTTTTCCCTAAATTTGTTTTAAATGCTACTTTGTTGAATGAATAATGACGTACAGCGATGGAAGGCTTTGTTTAAATGTATAGAACGTGATACATCTATTAATTTAGGGTATACTAAATCAATACCGGGATTGATACCCTACATGAAGGCCCAATGACCTATTCGCTATAGCATATGACTGAAAACAGTCAACCCTTCCACGTTTATTTTCCTTTTATAGATCTTAGGTAGAATATTGAATTCACAAGTCCCATACAATAAAATATGATGATTTGATTTGCGTCGCCAACTGTAGTCACCATAGCAACGAGGACGCTGTTTAGATAAAAGTATATCGTTAGGAGAGAGCAGATGTAACTGTGAAGTTAAATGGGAAAAATTCAATTCAAGTACGGCACCAAAATGAGTGCAGGTCTACTGAAACTTGATAAGCCATATATGGTAGGAAAAACTGGAGAAGTAATCGTACAAAACGAAGAAGAAGTAAGTACTTGATAGAGCAGTTGAACGGTAAATGTCAACTTCCTATTCCCCAACAATAATACAAACATTTTTCTCACGCATTCATGTAATCACGAGAATCCTATATTATTTTGCACTCAGTTACATTCTACTCAATGAATAGGTAAGAAAAGACAGCTTCTCTTCGTTCACTTCTAACTATATTCCAAGTGAAATCTAAGTGAAACGGATGCGTCATCAGTACTCGAGTTTATGGATAAGAATGTGATGAAGCCCCGTCTTTCAGTCAATGTACAGCTTCATAAAAGACTTATGGAGATAAATTAATTCATCAACAATGGACGCGGATTTCAAAATTTAGGGATGATCTGGGTATGTTGATGATCAATCTTATAACGGAGGTAAATCTGGGCGGCTTGAGAAAGCGCCTCAACCAACAATAGTTACAAGTATTTTTGACCTACTTGTAACAAAATCCATAGAGCTCCGCATTAGTTTCTGTTTCAATTTCATTGGCAAGAAGCTTAATGGTTTGACGAGAACTCCGACAACATTGTGCTCTGACAATAGATAGATAACAACCTGATTGATGAATTGCATTTTCTAAACCCCAGCTGCAAAGTGCACTTCCAAAGGCTTTCACTGCAGCCGACTGTTTACAAGTGACGTTTTATTTTGTCTTGACATATTGAACAATGTAGAACAGAGAGTGTCATCCAACAATACCCATTTATTTAAAACCGTTACTTTGTCTACAACAATGAGCTGAATTCAGAACAACATTAACTAGATAATGTGCTATTTTCTAGAATTAGCTCGGAAATACCACAATAATACAGGGTCGTGAGCCACCAGCCCGTCGTTTCAATACAACATTTAGATTTTCTTCTGACAAGGTAGCCAGGTATTTTAATAATTATTATTTTCCGTGTATTCTGCACAAGTGAGCACATGAGTGATATATTTGACGATTTCCTCAAGGGGTTGAAATGTTGTCAATGGTGCTGATATATATGTATGTTTGTATATTTTATAAATATGTATATGCATTTATAA
>SDVV010036743.1:0-10918 GCA_016164225.1 Gammarus roeselii
TACCTAACGCTGATTCAGCCCACACGCATTTTCCACCACTTCAAAATCTGCCACTGTCATATCTGCCACTGTCATTTCAGCGAAACAGGCGTACCAACCTAACAGTTATCACTTTAATGAAACTTCAATAAAAAAACGCTAAAAAACGGCATTACGTACCCTACAAAAATACGTATGTTTGCCCCGCGGGTTAGAAATACGTACCTTTGCCCCGCGGGTTAGAAACACGTACCCTAGGTTAGGTTAGGTTGGGCAGGAAAAGTTTCATTGAAGTGATAACCGGTAAAATGGTACGACTGGTGGCTGATTCTGACGTGGGCTGAAACAGATTTTCGCCAGAATGTCACTGGCAGATATGACAGTGGCTGGTGTGACTGAGGGACGCTATGAATGTTCGCTGTTAAAAAATGGTACCGTAGGTAGGTAGTCGAAACAACTTGGAGCTGATAAGGCAGTCGGCGGAGATGATAGTGGTTGATCTGACGTTAGCTATAAAAGAATTTAGCGCCAGGGATAGCGACCCGTTGTTTCCACATGTCCTCTGTTTTTCACATGAGAACGCACGTTGCTAAACCACTGAACTTCCTACAATTCTTCATTTCCATTGAGACTGACTCCGCTCGAATCATAGTTCCTTGCACATCAATTATAATCCCGTCAAATAACTTCATTCACTTCTGATGTACCGAGTCCGCGTCCCTTATATCTCCTTAATCCATGTACGTGTCTCTGACCATTGGATGTGTCACTTACTTCTTTTTTATAGGTATCAAACTAGAGGCCGTCGTAGCTGAATGGTTAGCGTATCTGACTTCAATGCCTGCCCCTGGTGCTGCAAGGCGCGAGTTCCAATCCCGGTATGGACACGGCGGTCATGAGGCGGGGAGATTGACACCTTCTCCTTCTGTGTCAACCTAACTTATCCACCTTCCTTATTAGGGGGAAACGGTTCTATGTCTATACATACATACATAAATAGCACTCTTACGTACCTCTCAGACCCTTCCACGTCTCTCTGACCCGCACATTACTCCCTTGTTACCTTATAATCTTTAGACCTTCATAAGTGTCTCTGGGGCCACGCAGTTGTTAGAGAGCTTGAACATTTGCTTGAAAATAATAGCTATATGTATATCTCTTGACCCGTATGCATGTGAGAAACCCAGGGCATATTTTTCCGTACACCGAATGTAACTTTTAATACAAGCTCTTAGCATATTGGGCACAAATCTCCTTCCAGAACATTCTATTTTTGGGCAGTAATTGTTCAGTGTTAAACCAGTGACTAATCATGTTGCATCAAATTCTATTATACTAGCTCATTCGTATAGTAATTGAATGGTTTGGCTCGATAAAAAAAATCCTATAAGAAACGGCTTTAAAAATGTATTACGAATTATCAAATTGACGCTTGTTATGTTATTTGTGTACTTTGATTTTATTCTCCGAAAAAAATAAATTCCGGAATAAAAGCTGTTGAATCAATTGATTTTCCTTTCATATAAGTATGTACAGGGATCTGTATACTTATATGAAAGGAAGGTTTAGTTGAAGCTTGAAAAAATATTACTTACTTAAAATTGTTATTGTTTAAAGTTGTTTGGTAGTCATTGAAACTCCTGCCAAATCATAAATTCGTATAGTATCAAATCGGACCTTCGATATGTACCATCGTTTCAGAAGGTGCGACCTTCTGAGCCTCCACGGACACCTCGGGCATTTTTTGTCCGAAGTTATAGTTTGCTTTATTCAGACAACGACATCATTTTTTACTCCACGGGCTGCTGCGACCAACCCGAGCTCAAACTCATCCATAATCTCGCAAAGACCAGTAACCTTGACATCTCCGTCCCCATTTGTTGACGTCATCTTGGTATCGCCTATAGGTGTGATAACTATATACCTGTCTTGATTTGAATACCAGTGAATGGGCAATTGAGATAACTCACTTCTTAGCAGTACCAATATTTCGGCCTTAAGATATCGATAAATCGCACCGAAGCGCTATCAAATCGTCCTCTCGTCCTCGCATGTTTCGTTCAGTAGATGAACTCTTCAAATAATATCAAAAATTCTGGACAAACTGCAGGGCGATTTAATTTCTTCGTATGCTAGATAGAATGAAATTTATCATGAGCTAGAGCGTGTACCAGCTGCCCGTGGGAGTGAGCCAGAGCGTGTACCAGCTGCCCGTGGGAGTGAGCCAGAGCGTGTACCAGCTGCCTGTGGGAGTGAGCCATAGCGTGTACCAGCTGCCCGTGGGAGTGAGCCAGAGCGTGTATTAGCTGCCCGTGGGAGTGTGGAAGCCGCAGCTGCTTTGAATAGCTGGTGCACCGCAAACGCACCTACACCGTAACAATATCATTCAATAGGTAGAATAGATAATACAAAATTCAATAAAATAAGAAGCTCATTAAGCTTACATTTTTTACCCAAACCACAACAACGCCACCATGCATTAAGTTGGCGTTTATTTGTAAGAAAATATGAAGGTACGGCGAAGTCCATCATCCTAGAGGCGCTTCCATTCAGAATTTATGCTATATGACTTGTTGGTGTAGTTTATTATCTTTGCTATAAGCCTTCAACAATTATTTTCCTGCAGTATAGTCACAAACTAGGTATGGTTTTATCACGTACCGCGAGTGCCGTTTCGTCAGTTCCTCGAGGCCAGTGAGAGCGAACCGAGGTAAGCCAAGCTCTAACACTTTCGTAACTAAACCCTTCTGAACAATTTTCCTCAACGAAGCTTTGAATCCAAGCAGAAACCGTCAGATGGCATGGCAGAGGCGAGACCCTTCGGCCAAGAATGTAATTACATCACACCCACCAACTTGTATCAACATTGGTCCAATGTTGTGACAGTTCATGGACACACCAACAAACAAACTAAACAAACAAGTAAACGTCATACCATTAGCATATTTCAACGTTGAATTGCAGTGCTCGTTACATTTTATTAAGAAGAATATCAATAGTTGCTACATCGGTAACATAATAAAAATCCACAATTATTCTTGGTTCAATTGTCAACGAGTCCTTGATGAAATAAAAAAATTATATATTTTAAAAAAATGTTAGAATGACGACCATAATGTTACTGATAGGTTACAAAAATGTTACTGTAAATAATCGACCCATCTCAGTATTTTATTTATTTTTCAAAATATTTGAAAAACATTGTTAAAAACAACTGTTCCGTTACTTGAATGTAATCAAGGTCCTTCGTGAAAACCAGTTTGACTTCAGATACAATGAAATACAACTCAAGCTATAATAAATCACATGCGGCACCTTTACAATAACATAGAATGAAACTGCTTATGAGCCTTTGACTGTGTTGGTCATTCAATCTTATTATCTAAACTAAGGTCTTATGGAATACGAGGAATCGCTATTGATTGATTCAGTTCATATCTGTTCAACAGGGAGCATTATGGAACTGTGAACGGAATACATTGAACTATGCATCATATTAGTCATGGTGTTCCACAGTATATAGTTAACGCATAGTCCTTTTATATTTATACATTGTTTGCTGATGATAGCATCTTATCTTCTTGCATCCCATCAAACACCATAAACGAGTTACCAACCGCAATTGGCAAGTAAGTCAATCGTGTAAACAAGTGGCTAACTGTGCAACAACTTGGAATTAGGGTCAAGTAAATTAATCTCATTTTATTTGGTCACAGGCGCATAATTAATTTACCATTCATCTAAATTGGAAAGGTCAAATTTTATGAGATAGCTAACACTAAATTCCATGGGATATTTTCTTCAAAATCAAACATTTAAAAATCACATCGACAGCATATCCTCCAAATTGTCAAGATCAATTGGCATTCTATACAAATTGAATAAATTCCTTCCCCAATCTTTCCTTAAAATCCTTTATTTCACGTTGTTCCAGCCCATCTTAACATTCCGAATCAAAGCCTAGCAAGGAACAGACGAAAATAAAACTGATAAAATATTTGTTCTGTAGAAGAAAACTATTAGAGCTATGAATAACCTTTCATTCGATTCTCATACTCCTTTTAAAACCTTAAATATCCCGAAACTGAGAGATCGTTATATCTTCAAATTTTGCTATATACGAGTTCAAATCTTTTTACAGAAACTAGGATCATTATCAATCAAATTCAATTAGGATATTCTTGGATGTACACAATCATTACAGAAGAATTGCGGATAAGCTTGTAATAGCAATTATACTATATCCAAAGCCAAATTCAGTGCCTTAAACTTCAACTGTATTAGAATTTGGAACTCGCAATCGCATGTTTATCTCATGTTTATGTCTCGCTTTCAGTCTTTATATCAGGCTTGAAAGAGTTATACCTATCATCTTAATAGTCGAATGATGATTTATTATCACTTTGTGGTTTTCTCACTGTCTCTTAACCGTATCCGAATTTGTAACCTGGTTAGAAGATGAATTAGCAGTACAACAACTTTGGGGTACTTGACAAGTTCCCCTCCTTAATGCTGATAGTACTCTATTGTCAAGAAGTGTCAAGTATTGAATTGTCCCTGTTGCTGTTCCACTTGCTGTCTAGGCTTAATAAATCAGGGTAAAATTCTTCTAGATATTTTACGTTAGATAAATTCGATATTTTGAAACGAAAAGAATATGTTACCCCAAATGCTCTGAATAGCTCAAATACGGACTTGAATTTTTACCTTCTAATATCATAACTATAAAATGAAACCTTAACAGGTAAACTGACTGCCGCTAGTGCTCTTGCTTCTTGCACTCATGCTGCTCGTTCCCTGCTGCTGATACAATCTTGTTGTAATAAACTGTTTCAAACTGTAGCAAGTTACGTTTAAATTCTGAAGGGGCAAATGGTTGCATTCGTAAATGAAAAGAAATATCCCATAAGTGGGGTTTAATTACGAAGTTGCCATATGGCTCCATTTTGTCATATGTATGGAGTGTAAACTGCGGAAGCCGCGAGCACAAAAGCTCTTTGACTCATACATTATGACCTCATCATCGCTGAATCCTTCACAATCATATTTCCTAAATATTTACAGCTAGCAACGTAATTTGACGTTGAACCATTCGAGCAAATAGTTAGAGTCCTATGACATTACGTCCTGCGTATATCTTTAAATATATCATGAATAATTAAAGCGCTCAACGTTATTTGTTGTTGAACAAATCAATTTAATGGTCAGAGGTTTATGACATTTCGTGTAGAGTAACATGCAGTCCGATTTCGCGGTACGGGCTATACATTATTTTTCGTTAACGAATTCGTCCCGTATGCAACAAACAGTTCATTGACAGTTGTTGCACTAGGAGCTATTAACTGACAGCTGTTGCACCTGAAGCTATTAATTGACAGTTGTCGCACCAGGAGCTATCAATTGATAGCTGTCGCACCAGGAGCTATTAATTGACAGCCGTTGCACCAGGAGCTATTAATTGATAGCTGTCGCACCAGGAGCTATTAATTGACAGCCGTTGCACCAGGAGCTATTAATTGACAGCCGTTGCACCAGGAGCTATTAATTGACAGCTGTCGCACCAGGAGCTATTAATTGACAGCCGTTGCACCAGGAGCTATTAATTGACAGCCGTTGCACCAGGAGCTATTAATTGACAGCTGTCGCACCAGGAGCTATTAATTGACAGCCGTTGCACCAGGAGCTATTAATTGACAGCTGTCGCACCAGGAGCTATTAATTGACAGCTGTCGCACCAGGAGCTATTAATTGACAGCCGTTGCACCAGGAGCTATTAATTGACAGCTGTCGCACCAGGAGCTATTAATTGACAGCTGTCGCACCAGGAGCTATTAATTGACAGCCGTTGCACCAGGAGCTATTAATTGACAGCTGTCGCACCAGGAGCTATTAATTGACAGCTGTCGCACCAGGAGCTATTAATTGACAGCTGTTGCACCAGGAGCTATTAATACCAGGTCATCTGCATACGATTAATTATTCACATGAGTGCTAGCTAGAATTTATTCAGCTCCTGATTCGTAGAGTTTCAAATAAAACTTTCATATACATTTTTTAAAACACAGAATAGTAGCTGAATAAAGTTATTTTACGTTTAGTTTATAACGAAGAACAGGAGGCTATTTTCCCACTTGTCATTTGACTTAATCGAGCAGTTTTTTGCGGTATTAGTTCTGATCAAACTTATAGATTTCTATAAATCAAACCTGTACTTCGTTTAAATATACAGCGAAAAATCGTTTTAATTCGATAAATATTTCGTAGTGAACGTTTTTTCTCGTTACTGCAGATTTGTTCATTAGTTGTAAATTACGCGACTTAGTAACGGAAATCAACGATCTTTCGTTATTATTATAATGATAACAGATGAGAATGTTGATTAGTTACAGATATGACGGCACCTGGTTTCAACGCACTGATCCAAGGTTGTGTACAGTGTTCTTTATAAGACAACTTTTTCACGCATGTCTTAGAGTGAGCAGCTAACGAATGGCGCTCATATAATAAATTTAGGGAGTTATCTAAGCTGCGAAGCGTCAGCTGTTACATCTCGTTAAAAAAGGAAGGTACCGGTAGTTCTGGAGTCGACCCCAGTTTTTTTATAAGGGAAATTGGGCGTTCCCATCGAGAAACGGATTAGCAGTTACATTGAGAAAACGTCCCATCCATAAAATTTCGCAGTTGACGTAATTGCCTTCATGGTTCCTAAAGTTGGCACTTTGACTTCGGTGAAGCATATTTTCTCAAAACTTCCAAACGCATCTCAGGTCATGATGAGAAGGGAAAGTGTTCAGGAATATATAGAATTGTGACTGAGCAGGCCGTTTTGATTTTTATTAGTAAAAAAAATAGTTTTCTTTTAGATTTTATTTTGATGAAAAAAGTTATGAAATTTTAATATCGATTTCATATACCATTGTGATTTGTTTTGTATTCTGGGATTTTGAAATACCTTAAAACTAACGGACACACAAAATAATTTAGAACTAGTTTGATCCAGAAATACGTCGAACTGTTAAATAACGAGAAACACGATTCCATGAAATATCGGTATTCGATCAAAAATGTAAAAGAGACACGTAACACCTCGAACGTGCTGACTATTTAATGTCAGTAAACGGAATGCAATGTCTGGGAACAGATTATAACAAATTCTACATAGGTAAAGTAAATACAAACCGTCAACCAGAAAGGGAACGTTGAGAAATGTCAGCAATAAATTTAAAATGTACTTTTCGGATGCCAAAATTTTATTGACAAACTTTCATAGATACACGAAGTCACCTACTTGCTTAGAGACAAATCACACCAACATTGGGACTGATAGCAATTCCAAATAAAAGTGACAGTATATTAAGAATATTTCATTGTATAACATCAGCAGGAAAACGTAACAACTGTATGAGGCCTTAAACATACACCATTATTATCATTCTCAAAAACATACACAGTTATCAAAGGGGGACTAAAATGTGTCAAGTCGAATACAATTGACCATCACTTAAGCAGCCGACTTGGCCCTCACCCACCACCGAACAGTTCACAAGCGCTCTTAGCAGCAATAAAACACATGCAAATAGTCGTGTTCAAGTCACGATGATGTTGTAAGACTCCTTTCAAATCATGGACAGGAGTTGGACGAGTGAAATCCGAAAAACAAACTGATTATAAGTTGGGAATAAAATTATTTATGCAACAAATTTAGAATGAGTGATTGGGAATATACTACGGATATTTGAATTATCTTGGACAATTGTATTCAGAAGAATATCCGTAAAAAAAATCTATACGACTATGCATCAAAGTGGGGGTGAAATATATCGACAATCACACCACAATTTCTGGTTATCAAAATGTTAATTGCATGAGATTGATTCAGGAAAAATAAGAATGAGAGCCAAATTACGGTAGGTCTGGTTGCAGATAAGTTCACTGGAGTAACAGCGAGATGTCTAAACTCGTGCGACTGTGTATAACATACTCGAAGGATTGAAGTGCAGCCAGGGGAATTTTTGTTTCTTGTTGCGACGGAAATAGAGAAACAAATTATATTAGTTTTTTTTTATTATTATACATGTATCTCGGCCATGCCAATCGATGCAATTAGGGATGGGACAGGATTTTCATTAATGACTTCAAGGGATGCTAAAACATAAGTGAGCGGAATCCATGGCTTCGACCAGAGGTCAAATGAAGTGCTGGACCTTGTGCTTAGGGGATAGTTGGAAGGTACTCCAGGTATGTGTTGAGTGGGACTGGAAAATGGATGTAAGAAGTGAACATTACTCCAGACGACCAAATAGTCAACGATCCAAAGCAATACATCAGATAACTTGGAGAGAAAAATTCGGATATGAGGGGAGAGGAAATGGTTAAGAAAAGTCCCGTCTCATTTTGAAGAAGGATCCAAAACGTCATTAAGCAGGCGGTCTTCGCAGATAACTTATGGTCATCAGATCTTCTGTGCAGGCGCAGGAGCAACACTCTGATACTGTACAACAAAAACCGTCACTTGGGAAAGGACACTTCTCGTGTTGGGTGCGGCCACCAGCTGGAGGACCTGCCTCACTCTGTAATTGACTGCCCCTCACAGTCTTGAGCGGCCTTTATTCCTGATTTGAAGCAGCTTTTTGTTGAAGACAGAGAACAGGGGCTGACTCAGCTGTTGTGTTTTGTTGAACAGAAGCACGAGAGGGTGCAAAGAAAAATCTAGGTTATACAGAGACCAGGGTAACCATGAGATGTTGAGAAGACTCTGGAAGAGTAGTGTCGATGTGAAAGTTCGACTCCGAGACGAAACCAACTTATTGAAATATGAAAGACCCATTTCGCCTTTGGTACGAAAACGACGTCCTTATCGGCAATTGGATCGACATTGAAATTGGGATATAGCACGTCGTCGTCAGTTATCCATTGCTTCTACACTGTCAGAAGTGAGACGTCTGCACAACATCATCAATACCATTTTGGTTCGAAATCACAGTGAGATATCAGCACAATATTATCAAGTCGCCATTAGTATGACATCAATAATGAAATAACGACATGACGCCACCTATTGATTCGAGCTTTTAGAACGAATTCACCACAGTTCCACCGCTATGAATGAAAAACGGTGTGTATAAAGTCATTAGTTGAACATGGGACTAGCGGATCCAGATCACATTAGTATGATCAAATCTAGACTTTGATATGAATTATGTGTTTTCATGGTACAAATGATTCGGTTCAAATCATTTTCGTCCGGAATATATTATTCCCTTTTGCATATTATTATCAATTCGTAAATATTGGTACCAGGCAGACTGAGCGTTCGCACAAGCAGCAGTCTACAATGCTATTACAGTGATAATCAGGAGTACAGTACACTACCACTCTACTGATGACATGATCAACTATTCTACTCCATGGTCGAGTAAAATCAGTCTTCGACTCCGAACCTCATGCAGTGGGTCCCTGAATGAGGTTCGAGGTCGGAGACTGATCTCATACGACCATGGAGTAGACTAGTTGATCCTGTCATCTGTACAGTGGTAGTGTACTGTACGTCTGATCATCGTGGTAATAGCATTAGAGTCACCACGGTAGTTGATTACTCGAGATTACGAGATTCCAGAGGTCCTAATAAACAGTCCTAGCCGGGACGTCGGATATATTTTGTTTGTTTGTGAACGTTAATTTGAGGTTTCAAATTAACGTTCGAAGTTACGCGTTTGCAAATCAGAGATTCGCCTATGCATAAAATCGATTGTGTCATTGTTGAAACGACCATGTTTCGGCATCTAAAGGCCTGCTCAGAATGTGCTCCTTTGAACCTTCATCTGAGATTTCCCTCCAGTGCAGAATATATACGGTTAATAAATCAGTCACATGGTAATCACTGGCTTCGAAGGAAAAAATACGAAACTCCTTTTGTTCACATTAGGTCCGATTAAAAGTGACAAATAAGTTCAGATTTTCTGTAAATAGATCACAATATCCTGCAATGTGATTTTTTATAATAAATGCAGGTAGTCAGGAATCTATTGTTAAGCATGGAATGACTTGTATGTAAATTCTTGTGTTCGTGATCGAAGGTTGAGCAATGAGGCAGAGGAGGAGGCGAGCTAATCAGTATTCAGGTGCTGGCGTCATGAGCCCAGCGCATTTCGTTAATTGAATAGTCGCGTACAGTTTTTTGGCGTGGACAATTGGCGACAACAAGTCATTTTCGAGGTCATTTCCTAATTGGGGACTCATACCACTTGAGTGATGTCGCAAACACGATGGAAATGGCACCTTTTTTGGACACTTTTTCAAATTATCGGCGAAAACATTATTATCACTAATCCAAACAGACTCATGCTCAGAAATGAACAATTTGTAGACGTTTACTGCGCAAATGTTCTTGTTCCAAGCTGAAGTAAAGGGGTCAAGCGATTGCAAATGACAGAATCGTTTTTTTTACGATGCAATGTGATTTTGCAAGGAAAAAAAGTGTGACGCCTTCACATCCTTGGAATCAAGACTCGACTCCTCTGACATATGACGGCGAATTTTTTGCCATTCATCAAGCAATAGACCCTACATCGGAGAGACCTCAGCCTCTCCGTTGTAGGGTATTTGACTCTTCGATAAGGGGTCCTAGCTCCTAATCCAGGAATGAAGGCCACAGTAAAAAGCCAGCGTAATTGATGTCGAGCCGGTATCTAGTGGTCGTTTTGGGCATCGCAAATTGTTGCTGTTTGAGCGTATAGGTGACTCCGTGCCGGTGTCCATACAAAGTTGCAGTAGCAAACATTCGAATCTTTGTCAGAGTTTGACGGACGTCGTTCCATCGTCTAATAGTCGTAGCATCTGCGCTGACTCGTCATCGGCCGCGGTGGATGCAAACTCTGCTTCTCTGTCGGACCGACCATGTCTCACTACGTTCAAAAAGTCAATTCATTTCTTAGCAAGC
>SDVV010036744.1:0-10917 GCA_016164225.1 Gammarus roeselii
AGCTATTGCCCCCTAGAGAAGGCTTAGTAGGGGTGCCAAGTTGCGTAAGCTATTGCCCCTAGAGAAGGCTTAGTAGAAGTGCTAAGTTGAGTATGCTATAACCTCCTAGTGAAGGCTTAGTGGGAGTGCCAAATTGCGTAAGCTATTGCCTCCTAGAGAAGGCTTAGTAGGGGTGCAGAGTTACTTTAGTCATTGCCCACTATAGAAAGCTTAGTAGGGTGCAAAGTTGCGTAAGCTATTGCCCCCTAGAGAAGGCTTAGTAGGGGTGCCAAGTTGCGTAAGCTATTGTCCTGAGAGAAGCCTTAGTAGGGGTGCCAAGTTGGGTAAGCTATTGCCCCCTAGAGAAGGCTTAGTAGGTTTGCCAAGTTGCGTAAGCTATTGCCCCCTAGAGAAGGCTTAGTAGGGGTGCCAAGTTGCGTAAGCTTTTGCCCCCTAGAGAAGGCTTAGTCGGGGTGCCAAGTTGCGTTAGTCATTGCCCCCGAGAGAAGGCTTAGTAGGGGTGTCAAGTTGCGTAAGCTATTGCCCCCTAGAGAAGGCTTAGTAGGGGTGCCAAGTTGCGTAAGCTATTGCCCCCAATATAGAGAACGCTTAGTAGAGGTGTTTAAGTTAATATGCAGGTTACTAACATCATCTCATTGATCTTATGTGAACTGAATACTTGTGTAGGAAGAATTGTTTCAGAGGTAGACTTCTTGTGTCTCAGCATAGAAAGTAACTGGCTATACATAACAAACGTATTTGATAAGATCATAAAGTGTCCCTACTTTTAGTTCCTAACAGCCGTCCAGTGTTTCATTTTTATGTGCCAACATCCATGCAGTGTCATTCGTTAGAGTCACCAACATCTTTGTATTGTCCCTGCAATGTGTCCTCAACAGTCGTACATTGTATACCTGCTTTGAGTCAACAACAGCTCTGCAGTTATCAATGTTCGAGTCACCAACAGCTGTGCAGTGTGTCTGTTTTGAGTCACTGATAGCTGTTCAGTGTTCCTGCTTAGAGTCACAACAGCTGTGCATTGTTACTGCTTCGAGTCACCAGCAGTTGTACAGTGTTCCTGGTTCGAGGAACAAACAGCTGTGCAGTAGTCCATCTATAAGCCTCCAACAGTTGTGCAGTGTTCCTTCATTGAGTTACCTTCAGTTGTGTAGTGTCCCTGCTTTGAGTCACCACTCGTAGCGCAGTGGCCCTGCTTTGAGTCACCAACAGCAGTGCAGTGTCCCTGCTTTGAGTCACCAAGAGCTGTGCAGTGTCCCTGCTTTGAGTCACTAACAACAGTAGTGTCCCTGCTTTGAGTCACCAAGAGCTGTGCAGTGTCCCTGCTTTGAGTCCCCAACCGCAGCGCAGTGCAGCTGCGTTTACGTACACTGATGCTCTCTCATCATTATATTATTCCCCTGCATTCTTTTAGTTGCATAACGAATCATTATCTGCGATGGAGCGCCCGAACGCTGGTACAATCAATCATTATCTGTGATGGAGCGCCCGAACGCTTGTACAATCAATCATTATGCGTGGTGGAGCGCCCGAACGCTTGTACAATCCATCATTGTCTGTGGTGGAGCGCCCGAACGCTTGTACACTCAATCATAATGTTTGGTGGAACGCCCGAACGCTTGTACAATCAATCATTATCTGTGGTGGAGCGCCCGAACGCTTGTAAAATCCATCATTATCTGTGGTGAAGCGCCCCAATGCTCGTACACTCAATCATAATGTTTGGTGGAGCGCCCGAACGCTTGTACAATCAATCATTGTGCGTGGTGGAGCGCCCGAACGCTTGTAAAATCCATCATTATCTGTGGTGGAGCGCCCGAACTCTTGTACACTCAATCACAATGTTTGGTGGAGCGCCCGAACGCTTGTACAATCAATCATTATCTGTGGTGGAGCGCCCGTACGCTTGAACAATCAATCATTATCAGTGGTGGAGCGCCCGAACGCTTGTACAATCAATCATTATCTGTGGTGGAGCGCCCGAACGCTTGTACAATCAATCATTATCTGTGGTGGAGCGCCCGTACGCTTGTACAATCAATTATTATCTGTGGTGGGGCGCCCGAACGCTTGTACAATCAAACATAGTTTGTTAATGAGCCATATAGCTCTGACACGGACCATTAATATGAACAAATAATGGCCCGTCATGCAATGTGATGATTTCTATCACAACTTTTTCTTACTCAAGTTTTCCGTTGCACCTTGAATGATGGTTATGATGTTTCTAAGTTATTTTTATTTCTGAAACGCTCGTCCCACAGTAAATATAGTACGAGAAATTCCCGAATGAATTAAACCTTTGTGAGAGATGATGCTGAGAAAAGTTTAATCGGTTTCCAGAGTATTGCAATATTAAATCCCGTTCCTGATTTGACATTAGATCGTTGTTAGACTCTGTTTTCTAAGCAAAACTCAAGAAGGTTGTTTTAAGTGATTGTTAATATTTGTCGTAGTTACTAGCCACTTTAATCTGTTGGAGGCTCATCTAACAATTTTTTGATAATTGTGATCTTTGTTGTCATATTTCCCTGCCCCATAACTCTTCTAAGAGTTTTCTGTAGTCTGGAATAGTTTTAATTAGGTTTGCTCCTCTTGTAATATGTGAAAATAAAAGTACTCTGAGAAATGCAGAGTAATCACATTAATGGAATGTACTAAGATGGTTATTAACCAACGATAAAAAGACAATATGCATCGATCAGGTGTTTATGTCTCTCAGGCATTACAGCAACCACGGGTGCATTGGACAGCTGTGTATGTCCTCCAGCGAGGCACAGCACCAACAGATACGTTTTGCAGTTGTGTATGTTTTTCTAGCAAGGCCGGTGTACATGTTTTTCCAGCAAGGTGTAAATGTCTCTCCAGTACATCACAACGTCAACAAATAGCTTCGTGGCTGAAAGCTTGACGAGCCATAAGGCGACCGTAATGATATTTCGACGCAGCTTGGAGAGGTCGTCAATGGTACCATAAAAGCAGAGCTCGGATTATTGCACATCTGAGACTTCGAGCGTCGAGGTGGCCAGTAGGCCTACTCTGCCGTCTCTTGGCGTTAGGCCTGCACTCAGCATAGACACCTGGCCAAAAATGAGCGACATCGGTATCTCAGGCTCAAATTCACGTGAATGATGACCAACGCTAAACCATTCGGATTTTTTAAAAATCATTCTGTAGTTTTCATGAGTGATGACGTGTGACCCTGATGGCCTTCATCTATTGCTTCATCATGCAAGTGTTTTCTTGCTGACAGTGAAGTACATTGGCATCCAGTTGCCAGGCCTCTAATGAGGTGACGTACAAATGCATTGTTCCTCAGTCTCCTTCGTGCTACTGAATTGTTTGAGTGGTCAGGGAGATGCATTGCTCTAGGACGACATCAGTGAACACCAGCTGTGAACCGTAGGCAATACCAGCTCTCAGGCATGCTATGGCAAGCGATACACAATTAGGCATAGTTGGTTTGTGCGGCAGCAGAGATTTTTCTAGATTATTTATTATTAATCCCTGTTTTGGATAAACTAGACAGTGGATTTGAATCATGATGCCTATTTTCAACAGCCCTTGTGCTAATTGTGAAGTCAACCGGCAGATGAGTTTCATAAACAGTATTTTACTAAGTTCCACTCTGATAATAAAAGTGATCAAATAATTAGGCTAATTTGTTAATACATGTATGGGTATGGACCTAATATTTCTTCTAGTGTTTATAAGTGACACGAAAAAGTCGTCCCTTGATAACCACTCAATTGCATGGGTCGAACTATAAACAATAAAAGAATTCTTGAACTCAAATCAATCCTTTCAATCACATTATGTTTCCAGCAACTCACTCTAATTTATGCGTGTTTAAATCTACACAAATTCAACGTGATAGATGGGAAAGGATGGAGAGTGAGTAAATGCTGCCAACGTGCTGTCAAGAAAGAAAGGGGTAACTAACGTGCTGCCAAGAAAGAAAGGGGTAACTAACGTGCTGCCAAGAAAGAAAGGGGTAACTAACGTGCTGCCAAGAAAGAAAGGGGTAACTAACGTGCTGCCAAGAAAGAAAGGGGTAACTAACGACGTGCTGCCAAGAAAGAAAGGGGTAACTAACGTGCTGCCAAGGAAGAAAGGGGTAACTAACGTGCTGCCAAGAAAGAAAGGGGTAAATAACGTGCTGCCAAGAAGAAAGTGGTAACTAACGTGATGCCAAGAAAAAAAGGGGTAACTAACATGCTGCCAAGGAAGAAAGGGGTAACTAACGTGCTGCCAGAAAGAAAGTGGTAACTAACGTGATGACAAGAAAGAAAGGGGTAACTAACGTGCTGTCAAGGAAGAAAGGGTTAACTAACATGCTGCCAAGGAAGAAAGAGGCAACTAACGTGATGCCAGGAAAGAAAGGGGTAACTAACGTGATGCCTGGAAAGGCAGTGGTTTCTACGCGCTGCAAAGTTCGGCTAACGGCCTGTCAAGGCTTTGCAAGTGGTCTGTGTTGGAGCATAAAGACAAGCGTCAGAGCAGGGCTGTGGAGACAGGAAATATGGGCAGTTTGCTCGGAGAGCCGTCGCGACCAGGCATGAGGCTGTGTGCAATGGCCGATTGGAGGACTAGCATGGACGATAAATGTCATATGGCTAGATCATACGATCGTCTGCATGACTGCGGAATGTCCTTTTGCAAAAGTCCTTGTTCAATGGAGTATCCCCGTGAATAAGGGAGTATCACCTCGAATAAGGGAGTATCTCCGCGAATAAGGAAGCATCACCGCGAATAAGGGATTATCAACACAAATACGGGATTCTTACCGTAAATAAGGAAGTATTACCGCGCACAATGAATTATCCTCGCGAATAAGGGAGTATCACCGCGAATAATAGAGCATCACCGCGAACAAGGGAGTATCACCGCGAATTATAGAATATCATCGCGAATAAGGGAGTAGCATCACGAATATTGGAGTGTGACAGAGAATAGAGAGTATCACCGCAAATAATAGAGCATCGACGCGAATAAGGGAGTATCACCGCGAATAATGGAGTATCACCGCGAATAATGGAGCATCACCGCGAATAATGAAATAACACCGCAAATAATGTAACGTCTCCCTCGAATAAGAGAGTATCACCTCGAATAATGGAGTATCGCAGGGAATAAGGGAGTGTCACCGCGTATAGCATGATATCACCACGAATAACCAAACATCACCGAGAATAAGCATGTGTCACCGCGAATATTGGAGCATCACCGCGGAAAATGGATCAACATCGCAAATGATGGAATATCACCGCGAATAAGTTGCTATCGCCACGAATAATGAGCCATCACATCTCGCAAGGTAATCTTACTGTCTGGTCTCACTGAAAAGATTGGATTCGCTACCACTCCTCGAGCCACACCCGTACCACAATAAGGTAATAGCTTACTTACCACGATAAGGTAATATATCTTCTGTTGCTTTATCTATATCAAATGAATATCACCACAAGCAACTGGGGTGTCCTTCTTCTAGACGCAAATGAACAACTGATTTCTGATCCTTTGTAGGAGACTGATGAATTTAATCGGTACTTCAGCTCAGGGTCTGATCTCGATCGTCCAATTCTCTTTGTTAATATTGATCCACTGAATTAAGTGTTTTTCTCCCTACTGACCCTAATTACGCTTACTCATTAACGAAATCTTTCATCAGCAAGCTATCTCAATTGAAAAAAATCCCTAGTTTTATATACACATATGAATCTTGGAAACTGTATCTCCTGTTAACTCTGCACTAATTAATGCATCTTTTGTTAAGGGGGGATTTTCAGAAGTCTTTAGTAGAGCTCGTATTGTTTCTTTTCATAAAAGTAGCAAGTTTTACTGTGCCAAATGTCATCAGCCCATACCATTTCTTAGATTTTTATGTAAACATTTTGAGAAAGTAATGTACGTGCGTCAATCAAATACATGAGAACGGTTAAGTTGAATAACGCCCTTGAAGGTCGAACACCGGACAAATAAGTTCACTGAGGATGCGATTCTCTAATGCGTGTAACTACTATTCAGGGCTTTACTCCACAAACTATCTCCTGTGAATAGGTTTAAATTGGATTCACTCTTGCTCAAGGCGTTGGTGTCAGTAATGTCCATTACACTCCGAGGCCAGTGTCAGCGGGCGTACCTCAGGGATCAATCTTAGGACCGAATCTCCTCTTGCCGTATACTGTATATGACTAAGTGTATGTAGTGCTGTAAATGGCCAAGTGTAACCAATTCAAAAGACGATACCACAGCGTTAGCTAAAGGGGGTATATTTTCATGATCTGTGCCGAGAGGTAAACAACTATTCATCTTGAATTGATTCCTGGTTTTGTGCCAAGAGACCATCACTGAATATTGAAAGAATTTCTTATATTGTGTTCTCAAAGGAAAACACCGGGGCTGGTCAGCGCATTCGTATCACAGATAACCCTCTCGTTCTAATCAGAAGCGGTATGCTTATTCGGATAGTAATAAGCGATAAACTATCATTACTGGCCACATTCAGCACGTTTGTATGAAAGTATAACACTCCAATGAAATATTATATAAATGATCTTCATGTGTCCCAGTGGGTGGACTAAAGAAGCCATATGAGTCCCTCATCTACCCCGGCTGGGCGGGGCCGAACAGTCATATATAAATAGAGTAAATGCTCATCCTACGATATTCGTACGGTTAGCTGTTGGAGGTGCTAGTGTACTTCCTTGTGACCTTAACTTTTAGTTCGAAATATTTCGTCTTGCAAACAATCCTCTTATTTTTGTACCGACTGCTTTTGACCTTGACTTGATTTGGACCTCATTTCCACCGGACTGCTTTTGTAAATGATCACATCATTTGTTGGAGCACCTTCTTGTTAGAATAGTTAATGGTGCACAATCATAACACAAGGTTTCAACAAATAATATACAAAATACTCCGGTTCAGAACCTTGCAAGGTGTTCTACCAACCTGCTGTCATATGCTGAAATGATCGTTCTGAAGCTTCCGACTAAATGATAGCTGACTCTATGTTGTAACACCGTTTGTGAGAGCGGGTAGTTGCTGGTCTCCCGCCCGGTGTGCCACTGAACTTTGTGTGTTCCCGGCCCGTGTGAGGAGAACCTGCGATAACAGTTATTGCAGTTCGTGAGCCTTGTTTTAGTCTCCCGTTGGCGTGTTTTAGAGTAGCATTGTTTTCTCAGTGTGAAAGGCACCAGTCGGCAGTGGTTAATGTGACTGCTATACAGTCCTGCTAAATATTCTACCTATCACGTGTTTTGAGTTGAAAGGGTTCTCAATGACACTCTGACCACCCATCCATCTGTCGGCAGAAAAATCGCAAGGGTTGTGAATCCGCGGGAATTTGATTTACGATTTAAGGATTTAAAGTTTTGTTCTGTTATTTCTACTTGATTTTTATTTGTTCACAAATACGGATAAGATGCGGTTGACTAATAGTGGGATTATTCTTACTAACGTTGTTTGAACTCCTGCTTAGCCATGCCCTTGCACCTGGTCCATGTGCCTGAGCAGTGTACCCTCTTGATCTAATCAGAGTTTTCTTGCCACGGTCTTCCTTCCAATTTAATTGCATTTCTATGTCCACATTGTTTCTAAACAAATTATGTCGTGAATTATTTCATTTGTGCCAAAGAGATTTTCCTATACTTCGATTGTTTTTTTCATCATCCTGACAGTTGGGAGGTTCATCATCCTGCCAATTGTTAGGTTAGTCATCCTGCCCATTGGTAGGTCCATGTGCCGGAAAGTAAGCCCATTTGATCTGATTAAAAAGTTCATTGACCAGCACAGCCTTCTAGATTTTTTATTACGCGTTTGATTGCATTTGTGTCAATCATAATTTGTCAGATTTACATTGTTCTTTTCAACAACTTTCACCATGATTCAATCAGCGATGATGTTAGTTTTCACGAGTGATTGGCTTGGATTATACACTTTTCTTGGAGTGAAAATCATTTTCCTGTGTTTGTTTTTTGGACTAAGTGTTATATGCGACGAAGTCCATTTAACATTATGATCGCAATGATAACAATAATAATAATAATAATTTTTATACAATTATTTGCTACAATAATATGTTTTTTTAGAAGAAAAAAAATAATGTTAATGATAATATCAATGATAAAAAAATGTTTCTATTAATGTTAGAAATAATAATATTAATAATAGTAACAGTAGTGGTAATAATAATAAAAATGATAATGATGATAATATTACCAATAATAATAATAATAATAATGATAATAATTATAATAATAATAATAATAATAATCATAATAATACACCAATAATAATAATAATTATTATTATTGGTATTATTATTATATTTTTCAATTTAATTATCATCATTATTACAATTATAATTATTAGACATCTTGAAAATATAATCATTGCTATTACCATTTATAATAATACTATTCTTACAAACAATGCGGTGATGGAAATGTGTGTAAATACTGTAGTTACGACAAAACAAAATCGTTCAATCGTAGAAGCTTGCGAGGTTCTTCCGATTTCATTGGGCTGTCATTTTTCCATGACAACCGCTGTTATTCCCGACAACTTCTAACGATTCCTGGAAGCATGGCAATGGGAATCCTGAGACCTGAAGTGCTGATTTGTTGCTGAATTCTCACATAAAAAACATGTAAAACTGAGCAATAATTCCTGTTGATGAATGAGGAGAGATGGCAAGGGCTCGTGGCAAGGGCCTTGCGAACGTCTTTGCCAACTTGCTTTCATTAAAAAAAAAAAATATTTAAGAGCAAGACCAGGTTTTTGTTTTCCTCAATCAATTTAGATATGTGTCAGAATCAGTGTACTCAAAAAACCGTCATATCAGGTAACGCAGATATGTGTTAGAATAAGTGTACTCAACGAACCGTCATATCAGGTAACGCAGATATGTGTTAGAATATGTGTACTCAACGAACCGTCATATCAGGTTACGCAGATATGCGTTAGAATCAGTGTACTCAAAGAACCGTCATATCAGGTAACGCAGATATGTGTTAGAATAAGTGTACTCAAAGAACCGTCATATCAGGTAACGCAGATATGTGTTAGAATAAGTGTACTCAAAGAACCGTCATATCAGGTAACGCAGATATGTGTTAGAATAAGTGTACTCAACGAACCGTCATATCAGGTTACGCAGATATGTGTTAGAATCAGTGTACTCAAAGAACCGTCTTATCAGGTAACGCAGATATGTGTTAGAATCAGTGTACTCAAAGAACCGTCATATCAGGTAACGCAGATATGTGTTAGAATCAGTGTACTCAAAGAACCGTCATATCAGGTAACTCAGATATGGGTCAGAATCAGTGTACTCAAAGAACCGTCATATCAGGTAACGCAGATATGTGTTACAATCAGTGTACTCAAAGAACCGTCATATCAGGTAACGCAGATATGGGTCAGAATCAGTGTACTCAAAGAACCGTCATATCAGGTAACGCAGATATGGGTCAGAATCAGTGTACTCAAAGAACCGTCATATCAGGTAACGCATTTTTCCAACTGGCAAATCGAGAAGCAGTTAATTTGAATCGAGTACACTTGAGTTTTGAAGGCATCTCCACTTGTGAGAAATGGAAAGAACTTTTTTGTTTGTCAAGTAAGAAATAAGATGGATATCAAAACCTCGTTGATTGGGAAAGAATCGAATTTTTTACAACACTTTAAAGAATAACTGTGTTGGAGTGCTTGTCCTCCATGAGGGTGTGTGTTTACTTACTTTGCCAGAGGTTATTTTCAAGCACCGTGCATGTGGAGCAAACAGTTATTTTGTGGTTCACTTTCAACAAATAATTTACCAATGAATATAATGTTGGAGCTTAGAAGGATATGAAAAATTCGTTTTGATATAACCGAACAAACGCATTTTTTTGTGTGCTCTTCTTCGAAAAGGAACTTTAGTTCTTCATCCCCTCGGGTGTTTAGAAATGTTTTCAGCTAATAAATAGAAACTCGCTGCAATTGGATGGGAATAACATAGTGGGTTTTCATGTCGCTCCCTTAAGAATCAAATGCTCTGATGTTCTTAACTGTTCAATCAGCATCAAGGTGGGGCTGCTGATTAAAACGGATATCTCTTTATGCAATGAATGTAATTATTAGTTGGCCTCCCATCCATTGCTCACAGGTCAATTGATTATAGAGTATACACAATGGACAATAAGTTCATCAATAAGTACCAATGGTAAGTGAAAAACACTAGCTTCTGCGCTTACCGAATCTCGAATTTAACATTGTTTATCAAAGCACGACTCTGGTCTCACCAATTTGTTAATGGCCAACCAGTCGCATCTTTTCGGATCATTTTTTATTTCCATTCGATTCATGAATTAAAGGCGGCAGAGTCCAATACCAGGTAATTCCATGTGAAGTGCATTTCAAAATGAAGGAGTTGCTGCTATTGGTTTGGCTGCTGCTTTTGGGGTTGTAATGAACGAGAGTCCTGCTGATAATGGGATTGCAGTGAAAGAGAGTCCTGCTGCTATTGGGATTGTAATGAGAGTGATGCTGCTATTGGGGTTGTAATGAAAGAGTCCTGGTTCTGTCGGGGTCGTGATGAAAGAGAGTCCGGCTGCTATTTGGGGTTGACGATTTTCCACGACTTTACAACCTAATCAATTGAAGAGGAAGAGGGTTTTAACATTGAAAACCGCCAATGAAAACAACCGCCACAACATAATTTTTACGCATTTGCAAAGACTGAGCAAGCAGTTCAGACATGCGTCGAGAATACAAGCTTAAGACGAGCTAGCCCGGTGTGGTGTTCGCTAAGACGAGCTAGACCGATGTGGTGTTCGCTAAGACGAGCTAGCCCGGTGTGGTGTTCGCTAAGACGAGCTAGCCCGGTGTGGTGTTCGCTAAGACGAGCTAGCCCGGTGTGGTGTTCGCTAAGAC
>SDVV010036745.1:0-10917 GCA_016164225.1 Gammarus roeselii
CATGTTTCGTCGATTGTCAGAGGTTGGTTTTTCTCGAGGAAAAAAGCCATGGGTAAAATTTCCGAAAAGTACTCGTAAATAAAATGGTTGTCAGACCGCTTCATTTTAAGAAAATTTATCGATTTTTCATTAAAGTGCTCAATTTGAAGCACCTCAGTCATGAACCAGTATATCCTTTGGCTATTTATAGCGTTTCAAATTGCCGTGGTCATTCTGCTTCTATGATCATAATATCGGCAATGAGCGAAACATTATGATCTTATTCAATTCTTCCTTTCGGAAGTTCTTCCAGCTGACATTCATGTTTACATTCTTTCAGCATTTTTGTTTCCTCAATTATCAGAAGTTAATTTTTCGCATTGTAGAAAAAATAAAGATTAACTCTTCAAAACCTCCGAGAAAAACTCGCAAAATTAGGGTTGAAACAATTACGTACTTATATGTTATTTGTTACATTGATCGTTTCAGTATCTCTTCTATCTCGCTTGCCGGTCTACTTTATATTAGCATTCGTGTTGCATCGATCATCAGAGGTTGGCTTTTCTCGAGGAAAAAAAGCAAAGGGTATACCCTTACAAAATTTCCGAAAAGTACTCGAAAAAAAACTTGTTGTCAGACCGCTTTTTTATAAGATAATTGATCGATTATTCATTTAAGTGCTCAATTTGAAGCACCTCAGTCATGAACCAGTATCTTCTTCGGCTGTTTATAGCATTTCAAATTATCATGGTCATTCAGTTTCTGTGATCATAATATTGGCAATGAACGAAATGTTTTGATCTTATTCAATTGTTTCCTACGGAAATTTTTCCAGATGACATTCCTGTTAACATTCTTTCAGCCTTTTTGTTTTGTCGATTATTGGGAATTAGTTTTTCGCGTTGTCGGAAAAATGAAGGTTAACCCCTCGAAACGTCCGCGAAATACTCGCAAAATTAAGGTTGAAACTCTTGCCCAATTATATGTTAATTGTTTCATTGATCGTTTCAGTATCTCTTCTATCTCACTTGCCGGTCTAGTTTATATTAGCATTCCTGTTTCGTCGATCGTCCGAGGTTGGTTTTCTCGAGAAAAAAAAGTTAAGGGTATACTCTTACAAAATTTCCAAAGAACACTTGAAAAAATTTGAGTTGTCAGATCGCTTTCTTATAAGACAATTAATTGATAATTCAATATAGTGCTCAATTTGAAGCACCTCAGTCATGAACTAGTATCTTCTTCGGCTGTTTTTAGCGTTTAAAATCGGCATGGTCATTCTGCTTTAGTGGTTATTATATCGGCAATGAGCGAAACGTTATGATCTTGTTCAATTGTTTCTTACGGAAATTCTTCCAGCTGAAAATCCTGTTCACATTCTTTTAGCATTTTTGTTCAGTCGATTATCAGAAGTTAGTTTTTCGCATTGTAGGAAAAGTAAAAGTTAACACTTTATAACCTCCGAGAAATACTCGCAAAAATAAGGATTGAAACAAAAGCCTATTTATATGTAAATTGGTTCATTGATCGTTTCAGTATCTTTTCTATCTCGCTTGCCGGTCTACTTTATATTAGCATTCGTGTTTCGTCGATCGTCAGAGGTTGGTTTTTCTCGCGGAAAAAAGGGAAGGGTATACCCTTACAAAATTTCCGAAAAAGTACTCGAAAAAATATGGTTGTCATACCGCTTCATTTTAGGATAATTAATCAATTATTCATTAAAGTGCTCAATTAGAAGCACCTGAGTCTTTGGCTGTTTATAGCGTTTCAAATTGCCATGGTCATTCTTCTTCAGTGATCATAATTACGGCAATGAGCGAAACGTTTTGATCTTATTCAATTGTTTCTTACGGAAATTTTTCCTGCTGACATTCTTGTTAACATTCATTTATCCTTTTTGTTTCGTCGATTATTGAATTTTTGTTTGCGTTGTAGGAAAAATAAAGGTTAACCCTTCCAAACCTCCGAGAAATCCTAGCGAAATTAGGGTTGAAGCACTTGTCCACTTATATGTTGATTGTTTTATTGATTGTTCCAGTATCTCTTCTATCTCGCTTGCCGGTCTTCTTTGTATTTGCATTCATAATTCGTCGATCGTCAGAGGTTGGTTTTCTCGAGGAAAAACACCTTACAAAAATTCCAAAAAATACTCGGAAAAAATTGAGTTGTCAGATCGCTTTCTTATCGGATCATTGATTGATTATTCAATAAAGTGCTCAATATGAAGCCCCTCAGTCATGAACTAGTATCTTCTTCGGCTGTTTTCAGCGTTTAAAATTGGCATGGTCATTCTGCTTCAGGGATTATTATATCGGCAATGAGCGAAAAGTTATGATCCTGCTCAATTGTTTCTTACGAAAATTCTTCCAGCTGACAATCCTGTTTACATTCTTCTTGCATTTTTGTTCAGCGAGTATTTCATAACCTACGAGAAATACTCGCAAAAATATGGGCTGAATCAATTGCCTACTTATATGTTACATGTTTCATTGATCGTTTTAGTAAATCTTTTATCTCGCTTGCCGGTCTACTTTATATTAGCATTCGTGTTTCGTCGATTGTCAGAGGTTGTTTTTTTCTTTGGAAGAAAGTGGAGGGTATACCCATAAAAAAAAAACGAAAAAGTACTCGAGAAGAAAACTGGTTGTCATACCGCTTCATTTTAGGATAATTGATCAATTATTATTTAAAGTGCTCAATTTGAAGAACCTCAGTCATGAACCAATATCTTCTCTGGCTGTTTACAACTGTTCAAATTGCCATGGTCATTCTGTTTCTGTGATCATAATATCGGCAATGAGAGAAAAGTTATGATCTTATTCAATTGTTTCTTTCGGAAATTTTTTCAGCTGACATTCCCGTTTACATTCTTTTAAAATTATGATTCGTCGATTATCGGAAATTCGTTTTCCGAGTTGTAGGAAAATAATGGTTGACCCTTCAAAACCTCCGAGAAATACTCGCAAAATTAGGGCTGAAACAATTGCCTACTTATATGTTAATTGGTCCTTTTTTCGTATAAGTTCCCTGCTTGATCCTCTCTATACATCGACGAATAATTTATTCGACAAATTGAATTTTTCCATTTTAAATCCGCTTTCTGCTTCAGCTTGCATGAATTAGGCAACGAGCGAGTGTTTGTGACTAGACAATAGTTGGTTTTGTTATCCCTTCTATCAGACTTGATAGGCTTCTTTATTCTGGCATTTGTGTTTCGCCGATTGTATCTGAGGTTGTTTTTTCTCGATGAAACGGAAAGCGTATTCCGAGACAAAATTTTCGAAAAGTAATTGAAAATATCAGGATGTCAAATGCTTACTTCCACGATAATGGATCAACAATTTATTTGACGGTTCAATTTTTTTCATCCATTCCTTCAACAAGCAATTTCATTGATATATTTTTTCGATTCAATTTGGTATGCTCATTCTGCATAAATGAACATAAGTAAGGCAGATAGTAAGCCGTTTAGTTTAGTTACAAAGTGTTTTCCAATAGTTTTTTTAGCTCTCATGCCCTTTTGCTTAGTCTTAACATTCTTGTTTCGTCGATTATAAGAGAAGAGTTATTTGCAATGAAAAAAGCTCATCTCCTGAAAAGAGTAAAAAATTCGTGTTATAAAATCGAATCCATATATTGTAAATGTTCAATTAGACATTAAATTACTCAATTTGATGTATTCCCTTCATCAACAGGTACTCTATTCACCCAATATTAAAGTTTCAACTTGGTATTATTTTTCTTCATCAATTAGCGAAATTCCCGTAATGAGCAAAACGTTTTCTTCTTGTTCAATTGATCGTTTCTGTATCTCCTATATCTAACTTGCCGGTCTACTTTATATTAGCATTCGTGTTTCGTCGATTGTCAGAGGTTGGTTTTTCACGAGAAAAAAAGCTAAGGGTATATACCCTTACAAAATGTTCGGAAAGTACTCGAAAAAAAAATAGTTGGCAGACAGCTTTATTCTAAGATAATTGGTCGATTATTCATTTAAGTGCTCAATTGGAAACACCCAAGTCATGAACAAGTATCGTCATCGGCTGTCTATAGCGTTTCAAATTGCCATGGTCATTCTGCTACAGTGATCATAATATCGGCAATGAGCGAAACGTTTTGATCTTTTTCAATTGTTTCTTACGGAAATTTTTCCAGCTGACATTCCTGTTAACATTCTTTCAGCCTTTTTATTTTGTCGATTATTGGGAATTCGTTTTTTTGCGTTTAGGAAAAATAAAGGGTAACCCTTCAAAACCTCCGAGAAATACTAGCAAAATTAGGGTTGAAACACTTGCTCACTTATATGATAATTTTTTCATTGATCGTTTCAGTATCTCTTCTATCTTGCTCGCCGGTCTACTTTATATTAACATTCATGTTTCGTCAATCGTCTGAGGTTGGTTTTCTCGAGGAAAAAAAGGCTAACGGTATCCTACAAAATTTCCAAGGAATACTAAAAAAAATTGAGTTGTGAGATCGCTTTCTTATAAGATAATTGATTGATTATTCAATAAAGTGCTCAATATGAAGCCCCTCAGTCATGAACTAGTATCTTCTTAGGCTGTTTTCAGCTTTTAAAATCGGCATGGTCATTCTGCTTCAGGGATTATTATATCGGCAATGAGCGAAACGTTATGATCTTGTTCAATTGTTTCTAACGGAAATTCTTCCAGCTGACAATCCTGTTTACATTCCTTTAGCATTTTTGTTCAGTCGATTATCAGAAGTGAGTTTTCCGCATTGTAGGAAAAATAAAGGTTAACCCTTCATAACCTCTGAGAAATACTCGCAAAAATAAGGGCTGGATCAATTGCCTACTTATATGTTAATTGTTTCATTGATCGTTTCAGTATCTCATCTATCTCGCTTGCCGGTGTACTCTATATTAGCATTCGTTTTTCGTCGATTGTCAGAGGTTGGTTTTTCTCGTGGAAAAAAAGTGAAGGGTATAATACCCTTACAAAATTTCCGAAAAAGTACTCGAAAAGAAAACTGGTTGTCATACCGCTTTATTTATAGGATAATTGATCAATTATTCCTTAAAGTGCTCAATTTGAAGCACCTCAGTCATGAACCAATATCTTCTTTGGCTGTTTATAGCGTTTCAAATTGCCATGGTAATTCTGTTTCTGTGATCATAATATCGGCAATGAGCGAAACGTTATGATCTTATTCAAATGTTGCTCTCGGAAATTTTTCCAGCTGACATTCCCGATTACATTCTTTTGCAATTTTGTTTCGTCGATTATCGGAAATTCGTTTTCCGCGTTGTAGAAAAATAATGGTTGACCCTTTAAAACCTCCGAGAAATACTCGCAAAATTAGGGCTGAAACAATTGCCTACTAATATGTTAATTGGTCCTTTTTTCGAATAAGTTCCCTGCTTGATCCTCTCCATTCATCAACGAATAATTTATTAGACAGATTTAATTTTTCCATTTTAAATCCGCTTTCTGCTTCAACTTGCATAAATTAGGCAATGAGCGAGCGTTTGTGACTAGGCAACAGTTGGTTTTGTTATCCCTTCTATCAGACTTGATAGGATGCTTTATTCCGGCATTTGTGTTTCGCCGATTGTATCTGAGGTTGGTTTTTCTCGATGAAACGGAAAACGTATACCGAGACAAAATTTTCGAGAAGTAATTGAAAAAAATCAGAATGTCAAATTGCTTACTTCGACGATAATGGATCAGCAATTTATTGACAGTTCAATTTCATTCATCCATTTCACCAACAAGCAATTTCATTGCTATATATTTTCGATTCAATTTGGTATGCTCATTCTGCATAGGTGAACATTAGTAAGGCAGTGAGTAAACCGTTTAGTTTTAGTTGCAAAGGGTTCTCCAATAGTTTTTTTTAGCTCCCATGCCCTTTTGCTTAGTCTTAACATTCTCGTTTCGTCGACTATAAGAGAAGAGTTACTTGCATTGAAAAAAGCTCATCTCCTGAAAAGAGGAAAGAAATTCCTGTTATAAAATCGAATACAGATATGATAAATGTTCAATTAGACATTAAATTACTCAATTTGATGTATTCCCTTCATCAACAAGTACTCTATTCACCCAATATTAAAGTTTCAACTTGGTATTATTTTTCTGCATCAACTAGCGAAATTCCCGCAGTGAGAAAAACGTTTTCTTCTTGTTCAATTGATCGTTTCAGTATCGCTTATATCTAACATGCCGGTCTATTTTATATTAGCATTCGTGTTTCGTCGATCGTCAGAGATTTGTTTTTCTCGAGGAAAAAAAGCTAAGGGTATACCCTTACAAAATTTCCGAGAAGCACTCGAAAAAAAAATAGTTGTCAGATCGCTTCCTTTTAAGATAATTGATCGATTATTCATGCAAGGGCTCAATTTGAAGCACCTCAGTCATGAACCAGTATCTTCTTCGCCTGTTTTCCGCGTTTCAAATCGGCATGGTCATTCTGTTTCAGTGATCATTATATCGGCAATGAGCGAAACGTTATGATCTTGTTCAATCGTTTCATTCGGAAATTCTTCCAGCTGACATTCCTATTTACATTCTTTCAGCATTTTTGTTTCCTCGAGTATCAGAAGATAGTTTTTCGCATTGTAGAAAAAATAAAGATTTCCCCTTCAAAACCTCCCAGAAAAACTCGCAAAATTAGGATTGAAACAATTACGTACTTATATGTTATTTGTTACATTGATCGTTTCAGTATCTCTTCTATCTCGCTTGCCGGTCTACTTTATATTGGCATCCGTGTTTCGTCGATCATCAAAGGTTGTTTTTTCTCGCGGAAAAAAAGTGAAGGGTTTACCCTTACAAAATTTCCGAAAAAGTACTCAAAAAGAAAACTGGTTGTCAAACCGCCTTATTTTAAGATTGTTGATCGATTATTCATTTAAGTGCTCAATTTGAAGCACCACAGTCATGAACCAATATCTTCTTCGGCTGTTTATAGCGTTTCAAATTACCATGGTCATTCTGTTTCTGTGATCATAATATCGGCAATGAGCGAAACGTTATGATCTTATTCAATTGTTTCTCACGGAAATTTTTTCAGCTGACATTCCCGTTTACATTCTTTTAAAATTTTGTTTCGTCGATTATTGGAAATTCGTTTTCCGCGTTGTAGGAAAATAATGGTTGACCCTTCAAAGCCGCCGAGAAATACTCGCAAAATTATGTTTGAAACAATCGCCTATTTATATGTTAAGTGGTCCATTCTTCATTAAAGCTCTCCATCTGATACGATCCCTCCAGCAACGAATATTTTTTTCGTCAATGTTAACTTCTCATTCTCTATTTGCTTCCTGCATCAATATGAATAAATTAGGCAATGATCAAGGCGTTTGTTACTGTTCAATAGTTTGTTTTAGTATCTCTCCTTTCAGACTTGATAGGTTTCTTCATTCCGGTTTTCGTGTTATGTCGCTTATTTGAGGTTGTTTTTTCTCGATGAAAAAAAATGAAAGGGTATCCCGTTACATAATTTTGGTAAAGTAATTGAAAATAATTGGGTTGTCAAATCGCTTAATTTCACGATGATGGATCAACACTTCATTAACCAGCTAAATTTTAATCACCACTTTCATCAACAAGAGATTTTATTGCCAAATTTTTACGTTTCAATTTGGTATGCTCATTCAGCATCTTTGAGCAAAAATTAGGCATTGAGAAAACCGTTAAGTTTTTGTTACAAAGTTTGTTACGATGTTTTTTTTGCTCACATGCCCGTTAGCTTCCTCACAACATTCATGTTTCGTCTATTATAAGAGATGAGTAATTTTCATTGGCAGAAGCTCATCTCTTGAAATGAGTAAAAAATTCGGGTTGACAAAATCGAAAACAGATATGATAAATGTTCAATTAGACATTAAAGTACTCAATATGATGTATCCCCTCCATCAACAAGTAATTTTTTCACCCAAAATCAAAGTTTCAAGTTGGTATTCTCTTTCTGCATCATTTAGCAAAATTCAGGCAAAGAACAGAACGTTTTCTTCTTGTTCAATTGATCGCTTCAGTATCTTTTCTCTCTGACTTGCCAGTCTTCTTTATTTTTTAATCGATTAACCTCTGAAGTCGATGGTCAGAGGTTTGTTCTAAAAAAATCGAGTTGTCAAATCGCGTTCTTTTAAGATAATTGATCGACTATTCAACAAAGTGGTTAATTTGATGAAGTTCAGTCATCGACCAGTATCTTCTTCGCCCGTTTTTAACGATCCAAATTTGGGATGGTCATCCTGATACAGGATGATACAGGATGCAGGAAATTCTTCCAGATGACATTCCCGTTTACATTCTTTGAGCATTTCTGTTTTGTCGATTATAAAAGATTAGTTTTTCGCAGGGTAGCAAAAATAAAGGATAACTCTTCAAAACCTACGAGGAATACTAACAAAATTAGGATTGAAGCAATCGCCTACTCATATTTTAATACGTCCGTTCTCCATTAAAGCTCTCCATTTGAGACGCTCCCTTCATCAACAAATAATTTCTTCGTCAATGTTAACTTTTTTGTATTCGGTTTCTGCATCAATTTGCATCAATTAGACGTTTGTTACTGTTCAATAGTTTGTTTGAGTATCTCTCCTTTCAGACTTGAGAGGCTTCTTTATTCAGACATTCGTGTTTCGTCGGTTATAAGAGGTTGGTTTTTCTCGATAAAAAAAGGAAAGGGTATACCGTTACAAATTTTTTGAGTAGTTTTGAAATAAAAATTTGTTGTCAAGTCGCTTTCTTTCACGATAATGGATCAACAATTTATTAAACAGCTCAATTTTAGTCACCACTCCCATCAATCAGCGATTACATTGCCCAATTTTCACGTTTCAATTTGGTATGCTCATTCGGCATCCTTGAGCAAAATTCAGGCAAAGAGCAAAACTTTCCTTCTTGTTCAAATGATCGTTGCAGTACCTCTTCTATCTGACTTGCCGGTATACTTTGTAATAGCATTCGTGTTTCTTCGATCGTCAGAGGTTGGTTTTTCTCGAGGAATTTTTTTTAAAAATCCGTATAATACAAAAACAAAATCGGGTTTCCTTTTAAGATAACTGATCACTAAAGTGCTCAATTTGAAGCATCCCATTTGTCAACCAGTATCTTCTTCAACTGCTTTTAACGTTTCAAATTGGTATGCTCATTCTGCTTCGTTGATCATAATTTAGGCAATGAGAGAAATGTTATGATCTTGTCTGATTGTTTCTTTCGGAAATTCATTTAGCTGACCTTCCCTTTTATTTTATTTTAGCATTCTCGTTTCGTCGATTATCACAGCTTTGTTCTTTGCAAGGTCCAAAAAATAAAGGTTAACCCTACAAAACCTTTTATGGAATACTCGGAAAATTAGGATTGAAACAGTCGCCTACTTATTCGTCGATTGGTCCAATCTTCATTGAAGTTCTCCATTTAATACCTTTCTGCGACGATTGACTTGAGTTGAGCAATGAGTGAACGTTTTTTTCCTATTCGATTGCTTGCTTCAGTATTGCTTCTGTCTGACTTGCCCGTCTTCTTAATTATTAGAGGTTGGTTGTTCTCAATGAAACAGAGCAAGTGGCTATACCATTACAAAAGCTCCAAAAATATTTGAAAAAATTGTGTTATCATATTGTTTGCTTCTTCGAATATTTATCAAAGTTCTAACTCTTATGCACCACCTTCGTAGCTTGTGTGCTACATTTTGAAGAATCAAATATTCATTAAAGGACTCAATTTATTCGCCTCGTTCATCAGTAAGCGATTTATTTGTTCAATGGTTGGGTTTGGTAATGTTTTCTAACTGACATAACCGTTGGCATTCTTGTTTAGTCGATTATCTGAGGTTATAGGTCTTTGCTTCGAAAAATTCAATGAGTGGGAGGGGGGAGGGAGGAGGTACCTGGACAAACTCCGACTAAGACTAAAAGTACAGTCGTCAAATTGCTTATTCCAATTACAATTGTTCAAATATTCATAAAAGTTCTCCTCTTCCTGCATCAACACGAAGTTTTTCGTCCAATTTAGCTTCATCAATTTAGTAAACTCATTCTGCATCATTGAGGATAAATTAGAAAATAGTAAAACGTTATGTTTTTGTCCAGTTGATTGTTTCAACCTCTTTTACTGGCCGAATTGTCCGTGTACTTTCTTGCAGTTTTCTTGTTTTTTTCGATCATCAGATGTTAGTTTTCTCTTTGAAGAGATACATAGGTCAATAAGAACACAAAAAAATTAGATTGATAAAATTATTCGAATATTCGTTGTGATTTTGAATTAGACGGATCCCCTTCATCAACGATGATTTTCTATGCCCAGTTTCAACGCTTCAATGTGGTATGCTCCCAATTATCAATCAACATAAGCTAAGCAATGATCAAAAGTATCAGTTTTAGTTTAATTGTTTCTGTCGTTATTTTCCTCTAGCTGACATGCTCGTTTGCTTCCATGTAGCTTTCGAGTTTCGTCTGTTGGCTGAAAATAGTTATTTGCTTTGAAATTCACTAACCACCACAATTTTTGCAAATATTTTTGACAAAATCGGATAATCAAGTCGCTTACTTATATGATAGATGTTCAATCATTCGTTGAAGTTTCTATTTCGATACAGACACTTCATCAACAAGAAATTAAAGTTTCCAGAAATACCGGTTCATTTTGATATGCTCATTTACCATCAAACGGTCTACCCAACGATGCTGTATGAGGTCTGCCCAACGATGTTGTATGAGGTCTACCCAACGATGCTGTTTGAGGTCTACCCACCAATATTGGATGAGGTCTGCCGAACAATGCTGTATGAGGTCTACCCAACGATGCTGTATGAGGTCTACCCAACGATGCTGTATGAGGTCTACCCAACGATGCTGTTTGAGGTCTGCCCAACTATGCTGTATGAGGTCTACCCAACGATGCTGTATGAGGTCTGCCCAACGATGCTGTATGAGGTCTACCCAACGATGCTGTATGAGGTCTACCCAACGAT
>SDVV010036746.1:0-10917 GCA_016164225.1 Gammarus roeselii
ATTATCAATAAAAATACATCATATAAATCTTTGTTCGCAATATCCTAAATTAATTCGAATGACTAGCATTGCAATGCATATATGCAACATGACTTGCAATCAATTGCAATACAGAATGGGAAGCATTGAAACGCGCTAGATATTATTCTAGTTAAAAGGTATGGCCAGTTTTGAGGCGAAAAATGTGGCAAGCTCCTCTGGCTGAATACATAGTCTTCTCCAACTACCCCAAAAATCACCCCTAGTACGATGAAAAAATTGCAGATATGCAACACGACTTGCATTGAAATGCAATACAACGCCTCCTGCCTTGCATTGAAAAAATGCGATTGATATTAAGCGAATTGAAATTTTACTCGGCTACCTAAGGTATCATAGATATAGATCTCATCAGCTCCAAACAGATGCTAAAGCAAAAGTCTACAGCTTCTTTTATGACACACACTGGAACCACGCTACGGGGACAACGTTTCGCTCATCTACTCGGACACAGACTCGTTGCTTATCTTGTTTAAAGGTGTTACCTACATTGAGGCAGAAAATGCTGCAACCACCCCCTGGCTGGAGACATGGATTTCCTCCACCTACTCTGAAAAAAATGAGCCCTGTTACGATGAATCAAATGAATGACAGCTGGTACTACTGAAAAGCAAAACAGCCGACGATTACCCGAGTGAGATCAGTTGCTTGCAACCAACGTGTTACAGTATGTTGCTCGAGTCCAAGGCCACAAACCAGCTGCTAAGGGTATCAATTACCAGACACAAGCTAAATCAAACATGAACAATACCACCTTCAAACAGTACGCACTATCAAAAATTGCCTCAGTAAAATTTGGAAGCAAACGATACTATATCGACGCGTGCTCAACACTTGTCTATGACCATCCCGACATTCCCGGAAAATCCATTGCAGCTAAACCTACCGACACTAAAAAGAGGAAGCGATGTGTCTTGGCTGATAATACTAATGTAAACATGGATTTAACATGGAAGAAGCGTAAGTCGGGTGAGACCATCTCTGACATATGTACTCGGGTGAATGATGAAATTACGTCCACATCAATAGGTTATAACCTGTAAATGTTCATAATATGTAAATATCCCTGTATAACCATGTTATAAATATATAAATAAATACTTATGAATGTATCACTATCCACAATCGTACGGATAGAAAATGCGTGAACGTATAGCACTGTAACCCGCTCCTCATACGACGAAAAAATTATCCTAACATGATGAAAATGTTCTTATGTAACCATGCTGCTATGTGATAAATATGAAAATAAAAGCTTAAACTTGTTTGATTGTCCACGGAAATACGAATTGAAAGACGCGTAAGCCGCTCATCTCCAGGGCCTGAGGTGTACAGGCTGGCACTATCATTTGACTGTTTCGGTACAGTCTGAACTATAGGTATTGTTAAAATCTATTAAAATATAAATAATTCACCGTATACTATACTTTTTTAATGCGAGATTGCTTGCTCTGAGACAAACGAGTTTAACCATCCCACAAAAGAATTGTGTAACGCTTGGAGACCGAAAATCTAGATGTTGGATATTGTAAAATTGAATTAAAAATCGTAAAACTTCCATTGATAATGATAATCTTGTTCACCATGAGCAGCTAATTTAATGATTCAGTCACCTTATTTATTTTGAAACACTTTCTACATTCGATATCTCAACGTCCGAGAAAACGATAGTAGGAGTCCAGACTAAACAAAAATACATACAACGGGGAAAAGCGAATGTATTTATTCAAATAGTATAGAACTTTTTGCTATAAAATACCACGTACAAACCATGGTCATCACTTATATAGAAAAATATGTCAAAATCTACGTATTATAATGATCGAGCAATGATATCCTATGACTACGGTAACATCATCAAATACGAATACCATACATAACTTTAGGTTTGAGAAATAAATTCCATTGAAAATACAACCGGCCTACGAAACCTAATAAAATGGTATAAAAGTATCCTATTCAAAATGAGTCCTAGACCGACAATCCTGCTAATATGTACCGTACCATCATTTCTTGTATAACTACATCGATTACGAATACCCTGAATAAATCAGGTTTAAGCAATAAAAATCATTGAAACGAAATAAAACGATACAAAAGTATCCTATTCTAAAGAGTCCTACACTAAGAAACATCATAAAATGTACCATACCATCATTACTTGCAAATAAACAAATCAAAATAACCCAATACAATTATACTTACCGTTTACAATACATCGTAACAAACAGTCAAAACTCGTAACGAGAGGAGAACATCTCGAGATAAGATCTCTGTATGTCATTGACAGATTTAGTCCTGTCATGGCCGCCCCTCCCCTATCCACCTTGGCATTCTCGCAGAACCTTAATTATTTAAATTGACCACAGGAGTAATTGTCTTGACTCATAAAGACCTAATAATTACAATGCCTGAGTTACAGCGGGGCTAAGCCGGACACACAATGTATTCAGACACATCCTAACCATTATATTGTGCCAGGGAATATTTGCACACCGCAATCAGTAATTAAATTAGCTTCAAAGTAATCAACTAGACCTATAAGTAATTAATAATTACAACATCCGAGTTACATTTGAGGTGAGTCGGACACCCAAAGTAATTAAATACACTCTAACCATTACATTGTCCCAGGGCATATTTGCACAAATTTACTCTACTGTTGATCATTAACGCAGAAACAATCATCGCTTTTTTACTGGTAATTTTATTTTATTTACGGTAGTCTATTTAACGCCAGGCTTTGAATGAATAATGGATGTCAGCAGATGCAGATAAACACAAGACCGAAATCCTCCAGAGAGGGGGTGACCGGCGGCAGGTGCGCCTCACACTAATCGCCCACACTGACACTCAGACAATCTCAGGCCTTCAGCACCAAAGGGTCCGGTATACACCCCGCATCACACACTTAGCGTCAAGAGTGAGGTCTGAGATCATGGTCAATCAACAGCAGGCTCCGACAGAGTTAACTTTACCCCTGCTGCATCATAGTTGTTGGGCCCTGTCCCACTCACGTCCATCCCGGTTCTCCACGAGATGCCAAGGGCGTCTCGTGGAGAACTGTTCTCTGTCCACCCACCTCCGCTTCATCATCACCCTTTTCACCAACCATCTCAGGACAACTGATTTTACTTTATCCTCTATCTTCCTCATCATCTCCGTTCTGATTCGAACAACGTCATTAATGATCCTATCCCTCAACGTCACTCCGGGCTTGTCCCTCGTATATTTCGGTCAACTACACCTCAGTTTAGTCATTTACACCTCATACGACCCTCTCTTTGCTTCCACACCCAACGTCCCGTAGCCTATTTTAGACTCTTCAGTGCACATGACACTCAACATCCTTCATCCACTCAAGATTTTAGGTTTAAGGGTTCAAAGTTTAAGGTTTAAACTTTGAACCCTTACACTCGCATTCACATTCCTGACCACTCCATCTACGTAGAGACTGAAAAGCCAAGGAGACAAAACGTAACCGTGTTTCAGTTACTCTCTCGCTGTGAACCAGGCATTCACCTCGTTCCGCACACAATGTGCCCTCCCCTATTTACATGGAAACTGCCGTCAACATAGAAACTCTGAACTGCTTCCAAAAAATTTTTTAGAGTTCAAAATCAAACGCGACCGAGGTGTGAAAATAAACGGTTACACTTGACGTATCATTGTTCAACGCGAAAATATATTTAGCCCTTTCGGCGCAGCGTCAGTGACATACATCCGTGGTCGAGCAGATGCAGATACACACACAGGTATCAGAACAGAACTCTGTTTTATAACTTCTACTGCTTTGGCCGATGCAAACATTGCTGCTCGGGTGGTTTGTGGTTCCCACTGCATAAAAAAGTGCCTACCATAGTGCAGACAGCAAGCCTGGAGTGGCGCGATGTGGTCGTGTGATCTGTGGAATAATTTTTATACTTACTTTTGTTTCTTGCGGACGCCGTTCATGTTCATTTGTACTATATTTTGGGGTGGATGGATGATTATTCATTTTATAGATCATTAACACTTTTTTTTTTCGTGGGCTCTATTTTTTTTCTGCCCTCTTTTCAAAGTGAAATTTTGCATTTGTTATTATTATATATATCGAGGTTGGTTGAGACAAGGTGACCCAGAGAACGAGGGTACTCGTAAGACCCGCGGGACTCGGATGGTCCGGGGTTTTGGGAAACCGGGGGACTTGGAAGACAAGGAGGATTTGGGGGGACGCACTTGGACCCTTCTGGCGCCCTTTGGGACACCCTTGAGATCCTTCGGGACCCTCTTGAGAAGCTGTTGGACCCACTTGAGGCCCCTCTGAATCCTGGAACATTTGCTCCCTCCTCCCAAATCTACGTTAAACCTACTCTGTACCTACGTTAAACCTACTCTGAATTTACGTTGAACCTACTCTGAATCTACGTTAAACCTACTCTGAATCGACGTTAAACCTACTCTGAATCTACGTTAAACCTACTCTGAATCTACGTTGAACCTACTCTATATCTACTTTAAACCTGCTCTGTATCTACGGTAAATCTACTCTTTAACTACGGTAAACCTACTCTGTTACTACGGGAAACCTACCCTGTAACTACGGTAAACCTACTCTGTAACTACAGTAAACCTACTCTGCCACTCTTCAATTGCCCTGCGGGGGAGTCTGCATTAACTTCACGTTGGGACTCCGGTGGAAAACAAAATCAAACTTCTGCTACTTGTACTATATTTAAATATCCAATTTTGATATGCGATTTCAGTGGTAATGCAAGAAGTTGTGGTGGGGTTTGGGGGTGGGAGAGGCATCAAGGCAGGTGTAGAGCACGGATGAAGAACGGTACAACTCGTGGTGGCGCCGGTCCCGCCGCAAGGCGAGGACGCATTTCGCACAGGAGGAGAGCCCTTGAGGTGGGCTCCGAGTGTTGGTGCGAGGAGAAGGGTATTATTGTTATGGTTTGTATTGTTATTGTGAGTTATAGGTGAGTTAATGCATTGACACATTGCCGGTATGTTTTTATTGTTGTAGATACCAGAACATTGTAATGTGCAGTGTCCATGTCCCGCATCAACACAGGATCGCGCCAACGCGGTGCATGAAAGGGCGACCGCGGTGGGAGGCGTTGGTTCGTGATTGGATAACGTCACCGGCTTGAAGACAGAGAACGGGAAGGAACGACTGTCTGTTCACTTGATGTTTGGGAAGAAGCGGTGAAAATGTGTTACGACGACATGAGCGACCACGGCGTGAATAATGTGAGTTGAGGGTCTTCGCGGGTTTCCAGATACCGCCACCGCGAACGGGCAATCCTGCAATGATCCGTCCAACGCTCGTAAACTCACTCTTGAACGGCATTTTTTTTCTTTTTAGCAATGGGAGTGGTATAAAGGGTCCTGAAAACGGCATTCTAGAGTCACTTTTGGGTGGGGTAGGGACGGGGGTCACCGGCGCAATGCATGCAACCTTGAGTCAGGCGGGCGGGTAGGAACCGGTTTCGCGCGTGAGTCTGCTAACGGGTGACTCTTTCGGATAGATGTATAGCTTTCGGAATACTTTTATTTTCGTAGAGGTATTAGCATTTCAATGCATGGGCATACAGTATTGCAACTTCGTTGCAAGTCATGTTGCATATATGCATTTTCAATGCTGGGTCCTCTGAATGTTTTTGGGGTAATGACACAATACATTTATAAGATAATTTTTTTTTATAATGAATCTAACAGGTACATAATACTTTACATGCTGTATTAAAGGTTAAGACTCCACCAAGTTCCCGTTCATGATGAATTTTTCAGCCTTGGTATCATGTCTACGACGTTCGCTATTGATCAATTTACACGTGGCATAGATTCAATAAGTTTATTGTTATTTTATGCATTTGTTATTATCAGCATCTTTCCGCTCTGTTTTACCTACCCCTGCAGTAACTCCTTCATTCATTTTTTTTATGTTGCGAGCTTTCGCACACACAGATAAAGATGCTATACAAATAGGTGACTGAAACATTCCTTCAGAGGAGAATCACCCAAGAGTATTTTTGACTCCTCGTAACGGTCAGAAGATTGATATTGAATTTTAGGCAATGTTATGTGTATTTTTCCAGTCGTTTATTTCATATGTATATAATATCTATAGGTAGTTGGCGAGTTGATGTTTGTATTTTGGGTTGATGCAGGAATTCCGTTACGAATTTCTATCTACCCCATAACGCATTATCCGGGTTTGTGCGAGATATATCGGTGTTCCATTGACGCGGTGTTCCAATAGCGTGAGTACCTGAACGATATGGATTTATTGTAGGTTATTATATTGTGTTATGTATACATAGTAATATTCGTTTGATTTATGTTGATTTTTTTTTTTTTTTTTTTTGGAATTTTGAATAGTCATCTCATACAATTATAGGAATTTTCAGGATATCACAGGTTTGCATTGTCCATGTAGTACACTATTTCAGGCATAATTGGTCGGTTATTGCATCATTTTGGTATTGTATATGTATATATAACATTCTGTTACGATTAAGCCGTGGTTACTTTTGTTAAAGAAATGTTAATTTAACCCTGTTTTGGACTTAGTTGGAGAGTGATTTCATCATATTTTATATATACTATAGCGTGTTCGTATAGAAGTATTCCACACCATTTACTATAGGTTTCAGCGTATGTTGCTCGCATACCCTGGTATCTTATTCACGTCAGTTGTTTGGTTGGTTACCTGTTTTTTCCTCGTTCGTCACGGTTTTTAATGTATGTTTGGGGTATGGTAGAGAATTGATCTTCTTGCTTTGTTATAACTCGAGAGTTTTAGTAGGTGTCTTCCAGTTTTGAATGCCGACAAGAATGCCGACAAAAACGGCATTCCAGAGTCACTTGGGGCGGTGGGCGGGTGCAACCTTCAACTCAAGCGGGCGTACGGTGGTTCACGCAAAAACGGGGAGTGGGGGCGTAGGGTAGGACGGGTGACGCGAAGGCTTGCGGCCTAGATTGGCAGTTTTTATTATACAAACAATTTAATTTATTTTTTACTTTTCTATTTATTGTATTTATAAATGTTTTTTCTTCTTTAGATGGTTGTAGTGGGGTATAATTGGCCACTAACTGTTGCTCGTTGTATGTATATATTCGATTCTGGTAGGAATAGTGTTATAGCAAGTTTTCTGGAGAGGGGTGTGTGCGGTAGAGGAAGCCCCTAGGCAGAAAGTTGGATGCGCTTTCTGGAAAATTAGGTGAGTTTGCTCCTACCTGTTCTTTGTCTTATACATTTGTTTCCGTGGCACGTTTGCTACGTTGTAAGTGTATGTATCGTTATATATTTATGGATGGTTTATTTTTTCTATATCTTTTTTTCTGTGGACATATATTTTTGTATTCTTATCTGATTGAGGGTATAATTGACTCATTCGATGGTTGATTGGTGGATTCGTAGAGGTTGGGGTTGGGATTTTTTGCCTGTTTTGTTCATTTATCATTATATATACTGTTAATAGGATTAGTGCTGTAGGTATGTCTTATAACTCTATTTGCAGCCTTAGTGTGCGATCGTTCCTGTATGGTACCAACCTGATATTGAATATAGGCTATGTGTTGTGTTTTCCAGCTATTTATTTCATATGTATATAATATTTATAGGAATAGTATGGATTAATAGTCTGATAATTGGCGAGTTGATGTTTATATTTTTCTTTGGGTGCAACATCTGCACCGAGAATCTATCTACCCCATATTGCATTAACCAGGATTTTAACCAGATATATCAGTGTTCCATTGACGCGGTGTTCCAATAGCGAGGGTACCTGAACGATATGGATTTATTGTAAGTTATTGAACTGTGTTATGTATACATAGTAATGATCGATTGATTTAGGTTGATTTTTATAGGATTTCAGAATATTTTAGGTTTGCATCTTCTACACTATTTTAGGCGTCATTGTGGTACTTTATATGTATATATAACATTCTGTTACGATTAAGACGTGGTCACTTTAGTTAAATAAATGTTAATTTGACCCTGTTATGTTTGTGTGGGATAATTTATTCATCAGATTGGTATATACTATACCGTGTTTGTGTAGATGTTTTCCACACCATTTACTAAAGATTTCAGTTATGTCGCTCGCATGTCTTGGCATCTAATACACACTAGTTGTTTGGTTGGTTACATGCTAGTTCTTTCTCGTTCATATCGGTTTATAATGTATGTTATGGGTATGGTAGAGAAATTGGTCTTCTTGCTTTGTTATAACTCGTGAGTTTAGTACGTGTCTTTCAGTTTTGTATGTTCTCTGTACAGTTCCCATCTTCAATGCAATCTGTTGGGTTTATAATACAATTTTTTTAATATTACGTTTGTATCTGCAATGTAGAACATTATTTCATGTCTAATTTAGTCACATGCTGTTTATTTTTAGTGTTTTATATATCTTCTTACATCCTGGCACAATATTTGACATGGTTATTATAAATATAAAAGATCCCATTTGTTACAAGCTCGGTCTTGCTGTTATGGTATTGTATGTTTATTGTAGGACCATTCTTCAATATTTAGGAGGAGTTAGAGAGTCCTTTAGGCAAAAAGCTCGTAGCGTTTACGTTTATTTCCGATTCACTTTGATGGATACCCAATGTATTACAATTTTAACGTGAATTAGAGCAGAGTAGAGAATCTTATTAGGTTATTGTATGATTTTTTCTACGATTATCATTTGAATGTGTGTTTAAGAGGTGTAAGTCCGTACTGTATCTTTGTGGAATATCGTTATTGAAGCTAGCAAGTGTATATTGTAACGTTTCAGATGATGATTTCCTGGATGGATGGGTCCTGGTGTGGAGGCGGTTTACACTCTTTGGGGGTCATTTGGAGTTCATCCATGTTTAACGTGAACAATGTGTGTTCATGTGGACGTCGATCTTAAGGTCCATTGGTTTGTAAGAGAGATTATCTGACAAGCTGCTATTCGTTGTAGTGATTTACTTAGGTCATCAGTGAACAGATGCCCAGATTTTTATAGCCACACTTTGTAAGACACTTATCAGCCCCATTTTGACAACTGTACCTGTGTATAGATGCTAGGTTATGCCCAGGATGTGACTTTGCTCGACGTTATTCAGAGATGATGGATAAACAGATGCAAGGTACGTCTGAGGTATTGTATCATGACCGGGTGTTGCCTTTAAAATTTGTCATATATCAGTGGTAGTTTGCTGAGAAGTGTCCTAGTAGAGCATTGTAGAGTTCGTTGTTATGACATAGTGGGCTTTGATTTTTCTCCTACTAGAGGCATAGCATCAGTTAGGTCTCGGAATTTGTTATAGATTTGAACAGGTATCGTAGTATAAATAACATAATTCGCATTAACTCAGTGTTGAATGTCAGATATTTTCGGTATGGCAATTATATTAGTATATAATTTATTCATGAACTAGATCAACTTAGGAGTTAAAGTGCAGGATTATTTCTATTTATCACAAGATCGGTAATGTACATCGGCATCGTGTATTGATTGACCACACAACTTTTCATATTGGAGTAGGTTATATCCTCTGGGGTATGGTAAGATACGCCGTATTTAACAGTTAATAATTCTCGTTTGGGGTAGAGTAGAGAATCTTATTTTGCTATTTTATAGTTGTTGTTGTATGTTTCGATTGGTTATCATAGGAATATATCTGTATCAGGCATAAATTTGCCTAATTTCATAGAATGTTGGGCATATAATACGCTTAATTGGATGTAATGATCCAAAATATTGTTATGTTTCAACCCTCGACATTGGAGATGGGTCCGTTCCCATGTTATTTTGGAGAGCCAATATATCGGTGTTGTGTAGAGTTGGTGTTAAAATTTCTTCAATAATTCAATATACATCTCATTTATGTTATTATAAGTTCTAACTGTGTGCGCTATGGTTGATTCCTAGAGGATGGGAAAGGAATACTCGGAGCAAGTTACGTTACACTTTATTTCCAGCGAAGCACAGAAAAACTTAGGTTCGTTTAGTTATAATTTTAAGCCGGAACAATAAAAGGTTGGGGCTTTAAGATGCTCTTAAGACATCTGGGATATATCTCTCGTACTCTGATAATGGACTATGGTCTCAATACAGTCTTCACTTCGGCACAAGGAGGCTAGGCTGGAGGGACGTGACGGTCTCCTCTCGTTCTATCTAGTCTGAGTGGGCATGCTTAGAGGCTTGCACATATACTACGGCAAGAGCAGTAGTGCGCTGGGAAAGTCCAGGGGACTCTGGGAAAGCCGGCCTCGGTGGCGGGGTCACAGTGAAATGACCAGGCTCTAAGTGGGCCAGGAGGGTAGTAAGTTAACTAAGTTAATACCAATGGTGTCTGTACTGATGCGAGGAGAAGTGTTCTCGGGAACATAAGTTTAGACTTTGATTATCAATGATTACCCAAATCTAATCGCGGCTCTAGGCCGTATAAGAAAGTGGTGCGCAAGTAAGGAGCGTCTTAGCACAAGGTAGGTGTCTGCAGCTCGCGGAGGCGAACATCTGCTGTTGTTCGGACTATTGTTAATGAGGCTAGCTCACAGCAAGATATTTAAAGAGAATGTTAGTAATTCACAAAGCAAGGTGGTTACAAGTATAGCTACTATTTGCTAATCTAGATACTCTTGTAATTATTTATGTAGTATTAGCCTATACTTTTAACACTGCTCTCCCCTACGCGAGAAGCATAACCGGAGGGAGTGCTTCTTATACGCTCGACAACTTCAAGGGGGTCTTCTTCTTGAGGAGTTCTGGTTCTATTCTTGTGTGCACAGTTTTCTGAAGTCGGCCGACCGTAGAAAACGGAACGTTTCTGCTGTTGCCGGGGTCAGCGGAGGGCGTTCCCAGGGAGTGGTGCGGTCGCCAGCTGCATTCCTTTTTTGGGACTGGA